>SNQJ01S0137289.1:25631-36731 GCA_010110895.2 Picea sitchensis | reverse complement strand
GGCAAGGAACATACACAGATCCAAAAGAGTAGCAACCCAAAAAAAATATTATAAAACCGAAACAATACTCTGCAAAAATTTAAAAAGGGCATATTTAGGCTTTATACCTCAGGATTTCACTAAAATGGCCGTATCTTGGGCAAATAGAAACTTTTCGAGTGAAATGAAAAACGTTCATCACTAAAAGGAGCGCTCCGGACACAATGGAACAATCCTCTCAGCCTATAAATGTATGAACATAGCAGAAGCTAGATATGAGGCAACTCAACTTCACTATCTCGATCTACAATGAGAGTGGGTCTTCAAACATACTCTGATACCAAGTTCAACAACACAGGTATTCCAACAGAGGATGAATACATTCACTAACCACTCACAAAACCAGATCAAAGATCAAAACATCGATATTTTGACGTGGTAAAACCCCTACGGGGAAACTTCTACGGCCCCAACAAACGTGACCACTTGGAGCAATTTATTAATGAAAAATAAAAAGATTACATAGAGATTTTACAAGAGAGTTTCTCATAATCGATCATCGGAAATGACCCTCCATGCTCTTTAAATATAGATCATGGACCAATCGGGTGTTAAGCCACAAATAAATGTAGCCATTAAGATCGAGGAGAATATGAACCGTCGGATCACTCTATGTCGGGAACATATCGTGATCGTCATATTTCCTAACTACAAATGCATACTAATGCATAGTAAAGAAACACACCAATAAACACAGTTTAACCTAACGACACATTAGACCAAGTAGATCTTAACTAACTCCTAAGTGTCTAAATATCCTAACATATACATGGCTACGTAAATAAAAAAACATACCTTAGCACCAAGCCTTTCATAAATAATACATATTTTTTCGAAGCCATGCTTCATGCATTCTCTCAAAATCTCCTATGTTGGTTGCATTCCATACTTTGTTTCCTGCACGTTTAATACGCTATGACAAAGCACAATCGATATAATTAATATAACATTTTCTTGTTGTTTCATTAATTATAAAACAAAGGAAGTTAAAGAACATAGCTACATACTAATTGTTCAATTAAACTTTCATACTTCAACATATACTCACAACCCATGCTTAACCCAATGTTTATCAATTCATGGGTTGGCTCCTCTTCTTTTGTTAGCACCTATTATAAGACATCCATGGACAAGTGTAAATTATTTTTTTAAATATAAAGATCACAACAAACATGAAATCTTAATAAATATCGAAAACATAAATACTCATAAAGTTTGCGATCGACCCTTTTATTCCTTGTCATCCTGTCTTACATGTTGAATGGTTTCTATTTTTTTTCCTACATAAAAAAATTGAAAATTAGTATTTCACGCGATAATTAAATTCAATGTACACAATAGAATAAATAAATGATTTCATACCTCTGTGGCACATTGTAGTTTGGATGGCTCATCTTGCGACACAATTATATTCATTTCTTTTACCATATTCTTCTACATTTTTTTGGACATCCCCACTGGCATGTCTTGGTTTTCTCTTTGTTTGTCCCTTGGAATTTTCAAAATCTCCCTAAAAAAAAACCCATGAATCATCATATATAAATATCACATATTTTTTTACAAAATATGATACTGGTGCGTATAGTAACTTAATACGGACTACAACATCAACCATATTTATATGCACCAGAGCGTTAACCATATTTATATGCACTGATATATTATAACAATGCCATTATGAAATTGAAAATGTTTTACAAATTTTTGTATTCAACCAGTGCTTTATGAATTCAAAAAAGCACGACTTCCCAAGTACTGTTTATTACGCACCGTCGACCTGTGAAATAATTTAATACATGAAGGTTTCCATATGAAAAACAATATTATTTCTTTTTAAAACTCAACAGTGCTCTTTGTAGGAAAATGCACCCACGTGCTTATCTAGGTACAATGCGCACTGTCGACCGTGAAAAGTTTTTTTTTTTTTAAAGTATTTCTAATTTAAATTAAGTGGTGTTTTTGACATAAAAATACACACCGGTGCTCTTCCTATGTACAGAGCGCATCGTTAACCATGAATGATTTTTTTTAGAATAAGACTGACAATGACAAGACTTTCTGGGATCCAATGCAATGAGTGGTTTCATTGCAACGGATAAAAAATGTCCATATATAAACAAACAAACGCTATAAAAAAATTTCTTAAAAAATTATCCTTGTGAAATATAGAAAGAGAAAGCAAAAGAATAGTGAGAAATTAGGTCTTCCAATACTAAAGATAATTATGAAAGCAAATTCCTGCTCATTTTTTCATTGTATATTTCGACACATTGATGATACACATGGACATTGTTTTTTTTTCTTCGAAAATTACTTTTTTCATGCGCTATACAATGAGTAGCGCACTGGTGCAGTGGGTACGTATAACACACCAATTTGTTTTTTGTAATAAATTTCAATGCATTGATAGTAGACATGCGTTATTTTTCTAACTTGTTTTAGTCGATGCACTATACAGTTAGAAACACACCTATGCGGTGTGTAATTAATAATGCACTGTAAAGCAGTTTAAATTGCAAAAAACAAATGCAAACATCCACATTTAAATTTTACGGAGGTTTGACTTTGCAGAGGCAATAACGGAGGCCAGTCTTCGGTGCTTCACTCAACTAAATGCATCGATGCGTTTAGTTTATCAAAACGCACTGGTGCATCTTTATATGATTAAGAACACCATTAATTTGTAAAAGTTAATCAAAATTATGCTTGAAGTTAGATTGTTCTATGATTCCTGTCAGCCCCCATTCCTAGGGATAACTAAGGAGATGATGTCTCGAGCCCCCCAGGTTGCAAACATGGAGTGCCAAGAGGAAGATGAGCAGACATGGGCCCTTATCATACCATGCATCACCATCTGTTTGATGGCAACAACATCCACCACACTTTCTTGGCCCATACAAGACAACAAGTCTTGCTGCATAAGGTAACAAGTCTCGTATTGTGGTAAGTGTCATTTTAATATTTGAGGCATTTAAACATGTTCCAAAGGATCCTTTCTTGCTTTTGAAAACATTTGCTTGGAAATTATTCCTTTTGCCCTATTTCACCTTGGTGAGTGTCATGGTTTCCTACTAAGTGGCCACCCTTAGGGAAAGGGTTGCTAGCAGGGGGTCTCCTTGAAGGGTTATCATACCATTCCCTCTAATACTTGCCACCTTCCATCACTTCTTTCCCTCCATCTCCTGACCTTTTAGGTTTTCGGGCTTATTGACCCAAGAAGGGCATGTATCGCATTTCATGGGAAGAAGGGGTCATTCGGCTCGCAAGTGCCCTAGCAAAAACATCATGCAATAAAGGCTCACCCCAGGATCCCGAGAGAAATGAAATGATTCTAAAATAAATAAATTAAGAGACCCATAAAATAAATAATTAATCAATTACTTAAACTTTCCAAGGTAGAGCGTTTGTGGGCTATGCATTTCCTTGTTAGTGCCCCTTATTGACTTAAACTTGGAAAGGCATGCAAATCAAGGTAGAGCATATGTGGGATATGTATTTCCTTTTTAGTGTCCCTTATTGTCTTCAACTTGGGGAAAAATCCAAAGTAAATGGATAATAAAGGGTTTGGAAAAAATATGCCTTAAAAACAAAAAAGAGAAAATATATGTTGCTATATCTCAACAAAGGCACCCATAAACGAGACAATATGAGCCCTTTTATGTCATGAAACCCCATACCTAGAAGTCTAACCCCATTCACCTCACATTCACTACATGACTTAGAGATGTTTCTCCTTGGGAACATCCCCTACTTGAGGATTCATTGGTTTACCCAATAGGGCACTATGACACCCCTCCCATATCTAAATTTGGCAAGTTGTATATGGTCTTTGAGCATTTGTTTATTTTGAAAGGGGGGATTTGATGCACATGTTTGGGTGGTTAATTTATTAGATATGGCTTACTTGGCATGATATTATGACTTGTGGACCCTTGGAGGGCGTATTTGTTTGTCTTTGCAGGTCTTTGATAGGTGAAAGCTTGATCATGAAAGCACAAGGTCACTTGGACCTTCATTTCGGGCATGAAGCCCACAGGTTGGATGGTGCGCCCCCTCTCCTTTGGAGCCTAGAAGAGGGATGTTTCCTTTGAAGGCACTTGATTATCCCTTGGAGGTGACTCGCTAGCCCTCTTAGCCCCAATGTTTGCCTTTGGAGGCCACATTATACTCTTCTAGGGCATGATATCACACTTGGAGGGCTAGGGATTGGTGGTGTTGGATGATTTGATGATGATTTGGCATGTTTGGATGGAGGAAGACCCTTGCACTTGAAGATATGGCCTTTGGAGGTCCAACGTCTCCTTCAAAAAGCTCAACGACTTGCTCATTATGCCAAAACGTCATCGCTAAAGGGCATGACATCATCTCTTAGGGATTTCTTCTTTTTTAAATTCAATTTATAATTTGTAAAGGGGAAAATTAAGGAGGTCGACCTCCCTAATTTGTGTTTTACCCTAAGTATGTGGAAATTTTTGTTTTACAAGTTCTTGTTTAAATAAAGGCCTTGTCACTTTCATTTAGGACAAATCACACTTGATAATTATATTAGTATTGGCTGAAATTTCTCCCTACTTGGGAATTTTTCACTATCTCTCTTGTGGATGCTAGTACTTATCTTTTGGTTATTGAAGCTAAGGCACTATCTCTTGGATGTCTTGTTCTTACTATTGTGGTGGAAGATTTTTGGTAGAGAAGGGTTTTACTTGCTATCTATTGGAATTGGTAAGGAATTTTCTATATATTGTTGTCATTTCTTCTTGTTTCATGGTTATTCTTGTCTAAACCCTTGGAGTAGTATAAGGGCATACACTCTCTGCCAAGATCTATCATTTCTTCATTGAATAAACTATTGCAAAGGTTGATTGGAGGAGTAAACAAGCTTACACCCTCCTAGATTTACCTTGCTAGATTTGTTTGCTCTAGGGAGTAAAAAGGCTTACACCTCTAGAAAGGTAACAAATCTAGCTCTTACACAATAGAATCCATAACCCAATTGATAAGGCACTAGTCTAATTTGCATTGGAGAAATAAAATCATTGCATTGGTATGCATGAATTGTTGAGATATTGCAATTGTCTAAGTTGGAATTGACTTCACATGTTATAAGCATAATTGTGCCCTAAGGGCGCCTTATTTACCCTAGTAATTATTATTGTTGTAATAAATTAAAACTATATCTATCAGGGCTGCAACAAATCATTCTTTCATCATCTTTTTCTACTCTTTCTACCGCTGAAAATTGCAAGTAATTAGTGCTAATTATTCTTCTTGTCAAGGGATTTCATTTGGGTACATTGCTTGTGAATTTCAATGGCTAGAACTTGTTGTTGTAGCAAAAGTTTTCTACAGCCACAAGGATGCCCTAATATATTGCTGATAACATCCTTTTGCGACCTTATTTTGCCATCAAAAATTGAGTTTAAGTATTTGAATATTATCTACATGTTTAGGGCTTGATCATCCAATAATTATTTGGTGATTTTTATGGTTAATTGTGCAACTGTTATAACTTATTCTTTATTGTTGTAAATCTGATATATGTTGCAGTTCTGGGACAACAAACTTATCTTGTTCATTGCCCATTGATTAGAGGCTTGGTTTATCATCATTTGTCTTGTTCCGGACATGGCTAACATTGTTTTACCGGTACTCAACACTTGGAAACCATTCTCCCTCCACAAAATTCATCTCCAAACATGACCTATAGGGTATCCACTCATCATCGTCTCACTTTCCATCTCAATCCCCCTAGGGTCACCGAGATTCCCCTCTTGTGGTGATTTCATCATAACTAAAGTGAGGGGATTGTCTATCTAATGTGAGAGTGGGTAGGTACTCCCATAGTTTTAACACTTCCATGGATTGATTTGGGATTTTTCCTATCTAGAGTTTGTTTGATAACACTTTCCAAGATGCTGATTTTGGCTCAAATGCAGGAAAATAGGAATTATAATATCAAATGACCAATTCTTCAAATTCCATATCATTCCATATAGTTGGAAGTCCTTCAAGTTCTCTCACGCCTATTTCAATATGTCTAGATTTCATTTATAATTCATTTATCTCATTTAATTTATGTTATGTATGCAAGTGTAGTTGAACACATTTTCATTGAATTTTGCAGGATCAAAATTCATGATCGAGTTCAAATGCTCAAGATATTCCAGTAGTCCTAAAATTCTGCAAGCAGATGTTCGATGAAAATAGATAGATTCTTTACCCTACCAATCACAACATGCCGTCTTCCAACAACCATCCTGGGTCAATGGTATTACATCGTGAATTGGATCTCTTTTATGTAGACACATCGTAAGGCATAAGAAAAAACATGTTTGAGTAATCGTATTTTTGGATTTTCAATGGAACTAATGCAAATGTATTGCTTAATTCAATTTTTTTTTATAAAGTGGTTGGTTGCATGTTTATTATTTGGAAAAAAATCCATGCTTCTAATAAGTGTTTGGTATAATGTTTGAATATATTAAATGCATTATGTTATTGATATTATCGATGTAATGTTTAATATTTTTATAATCAAGATTCTAATGACGAGCGACCTGTCCAACATCTACCGTTGCACCCCACTACGGTGTCAAGTCATGAGCTTGCTGCTAAATGAGCAAAACTCAAAGAGGAAGCATACTGAGAATGTTCGAAACAACCACCTATTCAATTCCCACTATGTCCTGAGTCACCAATTCAAAACCTCTATAGTAACACTAGTTCTTCACATGTTGGGAACAAAGGAAATGATATAGAGTTTAGTATGGATGATTTCTTATGGGATACCCAAGCCACGGAGGGAATGTTGTTAGATGCATTCCAACAAAATGCACTAGGGGATAACGTTGATGTCGTAGATACCTTATTTGAAAGCTTGAAATATGCTTCCACCACCCCTCTCTCTGGTTGAGTAGTAAATGGGTAAATGTCTACCCAACTAGGGACAACAATGTTACTGTACAACTTGAAAGCAATGTATGGTATGTCAGGCGTGTGTTCTCGACACTTTTGAGGTAACTAACCATTGAGTCCCCTAATTTTTTAAGGAATCTTGTCACACAATGAAGGAAGAAAAGGGTTGATTTTATTCATGCTTAATGAGAGTGTACATTTCTATTGCCTACTAATTACAGGTTACTCAAAGATAAGGTACTTATGAGTGACAATTTCTTGCCCGATAGTCGTGCACCTTCACACTCCTTCCCTATCTCAGACTTGCTACCTCAGGTTCGCCAATAGATCAAGTGTTCAATATATAGATATTCAATGTACTTGTGTGTCTGTTAATGAGAGTCTTCTTGAGGTGTATTTATACTTTTCAAACCAACTCCTTTRCTTGTCTTTAGGGMTGACATGTAACTTTTAGTTGCAACAATTGTTTCTCCTTTAATTAATTTTGGGCTGACTTGTAACTTATTTTTGCAACCGTTTGGTGGCTTCCTAACCATTACTTCGAGGCTTCAACTTTAAGAGCGCATAACTTATCAATCGTGAGGAACCACATGGAGTACCACCTATCRTTGGAAATGACATGGCGAGGACTATCCATTTATCATGGTTTTACATGCATGTGTTGTGTTTTTCATCCTCTTTTCCTCATATAGTTTCAGGCTTCATGACCACAACTCTGGGGCTTCTCAACCACTTAACCACTTAGCCATCTTTTTAGGGATTCTTATAGACTTCTTCAAATAATATTCCCATGAGGGCCATGCTTAAAGCTACGCCATAAGGGTACCACTTTGGAGACTTTTCCAAATACACCCATTACTTCTAGATGCTTCCAAACTTGCTTCAGGGCTTCTTCTAGGGTTGACATAAATGCCAACCTACTATCCAACAATATCCCCCTTTGGCGTTGATGGAAGCACTCATACTCCACTTGTGACCAGTGCAACCGATCTTTCTCTCCGCCTTTGACATCAATGGAAAAGGGTAACCCTCTTTGGGGCTGCTCCCCTTGCCTTCATGCTTATAATATTTATCTTCTAATCTTTCTAGATTCCCTTTTGATATCAATAGCAAAGAGTGAATCCCCATGAAAGTATACATTCTCTGAACAATCTCTCTTTGTCTTCACGTACTTCCCCTGGCTTTATGCCTCTGATCTCTCTCTTTTGCTTTTGTTCTTTCTCTTCTTCTTTGACATTAAGCGTAATTGTTTCTGATGATTTATCTCCCATGTCTTATTTTGCAAGCTGGCATGTAGATCAATGTGGGGCTTCCTGTATATGCTTTCTTTCCTCTCTTCTGGTGTTTTTTGTCCATTGGTGATTTTTGTTAATGTAATCTGGTGATGTATATGAAAAGCATTCCTGTTAATATTATTTCATTACTTGACTTCAAGTCTTCAAGGCTGGTCATATTCACTGAATTTACATCAATGACATAATCAACCAACAATATTCTTTTAACAATATAACTTTTCCTGATGGTTTCCTTTTGTCAATACGCTTTACTTTTGAGTCATATACTTTACAGTGAGTCCATATTCCTTTCTGCAATTCCTTCTGAGCTCATGCTTTCATCCACTGTTATGTACCTTCTCTGATTTCTGTCAAGTATTGTCTTCTAGACCTGCCACATATCTCATGGATTCATTTATGTCCATATGTCACGAAACTGTCCATGAATGTACTACACACGATTCTGACCCATCATCCACTTTACTCTTATGAAAACTTCTTCAACTTTGTTGTGAATAATAACTACATAATCCTACTTCTCAAGCTGTCCACTCAATTTGCAAATCAAGCTCTACATGTCTGCAACAATCTGTACTGAATATGTTCATGCTTGAATTGATGCTTGAAATATTCCATATGTTATCACTCCAAGAAACTCCTTAGGGTTGTAGGCTAAGAATGCTTGGTAACTTAAGAATATGGTAGATTTTGTATGCTTGGAACAATAGGATAACTCAATAGCTAATGAAAAGGACCACTTCATACATTTGAATAAGACAATGCTTTTAGAACTCAATGATTAGACAACAAAATCTGAATAGGATATGAAGAATACTAGTCTAGATAACCAAATACACAATGTCCAGGGTCATACAAGATAGCAAGAAAACCTTTAGTTCAAGTTCATGAGCTTAATAGGAAGATAACAGTTCTTAGAAGCTGAGCTAAACTGAAATAAAGTACAGAATGATGAAAGTATGAGAAAATCTGTCATTGAAAGCAAAAGAGGATTATGATTCTACTATGAATAAAGAGTCTAGTACAATAGCCAAAAAATGTCTCCTAGATTGCTCCCTTGTCTCTTAGAAAAGCTAGGCATTTACAACCTTTTACAATCAGTTTTCAGATCCTAAAACAATGGATCTGATATTCTAAAAATAGAAAGTCAAAACTGATTTACAAAATATAAGGAGAGATCCTCAAGATGAGGTCAATCCATATCTAAGAGTAGTAGATTGTTGATGAAGTGCAGTTTTAGCCTCCCAAGGCTGTTTGATTTGGTCCTCCAAAGGTAAAATTCGAATTTGGTGAAGTGTGCAAAAACCCTGATATTCTGCCTTTGAAAAAGATGCCAAATGTAGTTGAAAAACCTCTTTCTATCTTTATCCCTCAAAACTAGCTGTTGAATTAGACTTGATAATTCAACACCTGTCCATTTGAAATGGTTTCAAACCATTCAAACCCAAAAAATCCCGATCTGGGCCAAAATTCGACTATTCTAGCCGTGACAGGCTTTCACCAGCTAATTTACCCGAAAATCCGCTCCTTAGCTGGTGAAAGGCGGAGCTTTCACCAGCTAACTAGCAAAATTCAAGACGGGTTAGCTGGTGAAAGCGCAGATTTTTTTAAAATCAAATTTCTCAGTCATGGAGAGTCCGTTTTGCATGCTTGAATAGTCGATCGACATCTACAAATCCTAAGCTTTCCAATGGTGCTTTCAAATCTTCATTTGGAGCCCGGAAAGCTAGTCAAATATTCCCTACAAGATTAGGCATCATTCTTTCAAATGGAGTTGCATGAAGAATTTGGAGTCATTCGGCCTTTAGAACTGATCCCCTGCAAACCTGTAGCCTGAAAACTTGAAGCCTACCTGTAGACTGCCTGTTTATTCCACAACCAATAATTGAAAGGATCTGACTGCTTGTATGGGGAGCTTATTTTCTTGCCTACTCCTACTTCTTAACCAATTGTACTGGCTCTTATTAAGTGAAGTCATGCTTCCAATGAAGCCATGTCAGGAAATGATTTATTGACATCATGCTAGATCTTGCCCCAAAAAATAAAGGAATCCATATCATACAGAAAAGAGGTTTGAAAGGACGATAAAGACAATCTTCTTTTGACAAAACTATATTAACATCCATGCTACTCATAGACTCTAAATAGTCAGCAAAAGGGTCATTGAAGTTATGATGAAATACCTCTTTGAGTTGTTGATCCAACTGATTGCAATGCTGTTGATTGCTTTCACTGGTCTTAATGTTGGATGTAGACTGCTTAATCTCTGTTGGAGGAAAATACAAACTCAATTTCTGATCAGAACCTTTCTGCTCCTCTTCACCATCACTCTCTTTATATCTGCTGCAAACTTTTAGTTCCTGCAAATCTTGAAATTGTAGGCTGCCCTCGTGATCTTCTACACACCTGAAAATGTCACTTGCTGATTTATCAATCTGCTCAACATATTGAAATTTTTTAGAAGGAATAATCTGATCATCATCTTTAAAGATTTCGAAAGAAACAATCTGATCATCATGACCGTCATCTTTAATAGATGAATCTGATACAATGTTAAGGGCATCCTCATGGCTATCATAATGTGGATCAACAATTTCTAGATACTGAAGAGTATTCTCTATAGCAGTGTACTCTTCATGAACATCTGAATCTTTAGTCAATAAATGAAATTCATGACAACATTCAGGATAGAGAAGATCATCTGGAAAAATTTCTTTACAAAAGGAATTGAAGGCTGAATGGAAATCTGTCAAAGAACTAACACTTGCATTAGGAAGAGACCGGCACCATTCACGAGCAATTCCCTCTAATGAGAAAAAGAAGAGCCGGATCTGAATATCCTCATGTACAATTT
>SNQJ01S0137289.1:0-25621 GCA_010110895.2 Picea sitchensis | reverse complement strand
CACTGATAATGCAGCCGCTTTCGGGTCTGAACCACTAGCCAAGTTCTGTGAACAGTTCAGGATCAAATTGATTCACTCCACCCCATATTATCCAAAGGGCAAGGGTCTAGCAGAATCCTCCAACAAAAGCCTGATAGGGATCATCAAAAGGTTGTTGGAAGACAACAAAAGGGCTTGGAATTCAAAGCTTAAATTCGCCCTATGGGCTGATCGGGTGACTACAAAGAGATCTATAGGTCTCTCCCCTTTCCAGTTAGTCTACGGAGACGAAGCTGTCTTCCCTTCTCAGCTGGCCTTTCCCGTAGCGAAATTCTTCCAGGATTATCAAGAAGAGCCCAATGACATGATCAGAAGAATTCATCAACTGGTGGAAGTCCAGTAGGTCAGAGAGCAGGTAGTGGAAAGAGTTCATGATCATCAGCAGAGCATCAAGCGGGTTTTCTATAAGAAAGCCAAGAAGGAGGAGTTCCAGATAGGAGACCTGGTGCTGAAGTGGGACACTCCTAAGCAAGACAAGGGCAAGCACGACAAATTTGAAGCCCTATGGATTGGGCCTTTCAGAATCTCTGAAGTCTTCTCAAATAACACATATCGGCTACGAGATTTGGAAGGCGAAGAAGTTTTCAATAGCCCAGTAAATGGGCATTTTCTTAAAAAATGTTTTGTCTGAGCCTTCGATGGCTCCTGCATTCTGTATATATTGTCCTTTTTGTTCTTCATTTTTTTCTTTTATTTGTTTCGGCTTAGTAAATGACCCCATAGCCCAACAACAAGGCACTGGAGCTGCAAAATGAGTCCTTAGAGCATCACCGGGACGACTCTATCCCACATGGAGCCTAATGTTAGCAACATTTCTTGTCTTTGGTATCGGGATACACAGGTCTGCGGGTTGCCCGAGGAGCGCCCAAGCGCAACACATAAGAGGGGTCCTTTTCGGATTTAAAATCAAGCGAGCGGGCAGTTCATTCTTCAGCGGAAAGGTTTCAGTGACAGAGCAGAACATCGATTGATGGGTAATTGCAAATTAACCGAGTTGCATCAAGTATAGCACTAAAATTTTTAAAGAAGTCAACGGTCGAAATCCCTCGGGAGGCATTCGCGAAGTTACGAGGGCCGTTGATTTCAAGCAGTTCAAGCATAGTGTTATTTCGCGAGCTCGGAGTTCGTAAGTTCAAAGGGCGGACCACATCCCTTTGGTTGCGTGAGATTCCAAGTTACGAAAAAGTATCCGAATAGAGGTCAACCATCGCTGACTATCACGTCTCGGGACTTCGCGAAGGGAGAATGCTGAAGTCTGATACTCCTACTCGCGAGGTCCCGAGTAGAAAAAGGCGAGAGTACCTGGGCCCTAGCCAACGGTTACATGTGGAGGGCGTCGACCAAAGAGGGAGCCCTGCCCGTATCGCCATCTCGGAAAGAGGGAGTTGAAGAAGAGGAATCAAGGGTCTTCGACTTGCGAGTCGCGAAATGAAAAACGCCCAAAGGCGGGCCCTCTTTATCGAGGAGTAGTCTCAGCCATCCATCAAAGAGGGACACATGGTGCACGATTAGGCCCCTCACCTCCTTGCCCCTCGTAGCCTTGAAGCAGAAGGATTAGCTCCCCCCAGCCGCGAGACGTGAGGCGCCGAGGAAATCCCAGACCGGGGCTCACGGTGTCGTCGGGAGAGTTAAGAGCCGTCGGATCTAAAGGAACACGTGGTGCGCGCTTAGGCTCCTCGCCTTTTTGCCCATCACGACTTTGAAGCATAAGGACCAGCCTCCTCCCAGCTGCGAGACGCGAGACGCCGAAGCCACATGTGAAAGTAAACACAGGGTCACAGCCCGTGGTCACTGGGGAAAGAAAAGAGCTGCGCGAAAGGGGCCAAGGGCATCGGGTTTCAGTCGCATAAAGGCCTGTCACGACCTCCAATTGCCATCGGACCCGACCTCGATCTTGGTCTTCGCTTGGAGTAAATGAAGGGAAGAAGGGGTGGTTGAGACCTCTCTTCATTCATTAGGTGTGAAGTATGGAGGGTCTGGTAAGCAGTCCACTCGAGAGGGTCCTGTGTACCCTTTCTTTCAGAAAAGCCATGATGAGTCTTCGACTAGCCAGAGGAGGCCTGCACACGCTAGCCCGACATTTACTAACTCAGCTACTCCCCCTGCGGGAGCCATGTGCAGTTAATGGGGTGTCCGACAAAGAATATCAGTATGAGTTTGACTGAAGGGACACCAAGCTGCGGGTCACTGGGCGTGCCTCTGTTAGGCGATTTTTCCTGGGTATATAGGCTCAATTGTTGTATTTTGTAAGGGATCGATGGTTGAGTTGAGCTCCCAGTTGTAAAGTTTTAATGAAGCATTGTTGCTCTAGTTATGTATGAACTTTTGAGACTTCTTGCCTGATGAATGCCAGTTTCTTTCATGTCTTTGTTTACACTGTGTTAGAACAACTCAGAATTGGAGGATCCAGTCGAGCTGTAGCTATTATAGGATGATGTTGTAATGGATCACTGTAATAGTTGCGCTGTATATAATTAGTTCTTGTGATTTTCCCAGCGCTGAGTGACTTGGAATTGGAGGATCCAGTCAAGTCTCCTTTCAGTTCCTTGAGACCCTGAACCAAGCGGATCTTGTTTTCAGAGTCTTTCTTCTGCAAACTGCCAAAAGCCTGATGCCCAAAGTTGTTTGTTCACCTTTCTGACTAAGTCTTCCACCTGTTCATCTTTAAATCAACCCACTGGCTGAAGTTATGATTCCAGACCTCCTTCGTTCTTTACGTACCAGAGACAGTCCCTGAGTTAGAGTAATATCTCCTCGAGTCTTTATCTCCATCTGATCACCCCTTTATAAACAAATCGTGACATTAAACTGATGGGTGTCGGGCTCTGCTCCTGCAAGCAATTCAGGAGTGACAATGTACCATAACATTACCAAGATGTACATTATCATGTACCATCATCATTAAGACATGCCTTAAGAATGTGTCAAATCACCAAGATACATACCTCAAAAACACATAGAAAACCATACCTTGATTCTGTAATAGACCTGGTGCATTAGATCAAAAACATTCGTACCTTTATCAAATTCAATATCTAGGGATGAGCATATTTATCAAATCAATCTCAGCCTCGAGGGACTAACCCATGCAACCAACGGTGCCTCGCATGAGGAACATTAGTCAACCCGTGGGGGTGCCTCACGGGATGCCCTAAGCCTGACCCTCGAGGGTCAGCTAAATTAGGGTTTATCAAAAATCCTTTGCTCTCCTCCTCGACTTCAAGACTTCACCTTCCCACTCCTTCGCTGCCCTAGATTTGCTACCTCAGATTCTCCAATAGATCAAGTGTTCACTTGATAGATATTCAATGTAATTGTGTGTGTGTTAACGAGAAGTTTCTTGAGGTGTATTTATACTTTTCAAACCAACTCCTTTACTTGTCTTTAGGGACGACCTGTAACTTTTAGTTGCAACAAATTTTTCTCCTTTAATTAATTTTGGGCCGACTTGTAACTTATTTTTGCAACCATTTGGGGGATTCTTAACCATTACTTCAGTGCTTCAACTTTAAGAGCACATAACTTCTCAATCATGAGGAGCCACGTGGCGTACCACCTACCATTGGAAACAACATGACGAGGACTATCCATATTTGAGAGTTTTACATGGATGTGCCATGTTTTTCATCCTATTTTTTCTCAAATAGCTTCAAGCTTCATGAACACACCTCTCGAGCTTCTCAACCACTTAACCACTTATCCATGTTTCTAGGGCTTCTTGTAGACTTCTTCAAAGAGTCTTCCTATGAGGGCCATGCTTAAAGATATTCCGTAAGGGGATCACTTTGGAGACTTCTCCAAATACACCCATTACTTCTAGATGCTTCCAAACTTGCTTCTGGGCTTCTTCTAGGGTTGACCAGGGTTGACATCAATGACAACCAACTATCCAACATATGCTCAAGATATTTCTGTAGTCCCAAAATTCCGCAAGCAGATGTTTGATGAAAATGGATAGCTTCTAAACCCTACCAATCGTAACATGCCATCTTCCAACAACCAACCTGGGTCAATGGCATTACACCATTAATTGGATCTCTTATATGTAGACACCCTRTAGGGCGTAAGAAAAAAGATTGTTGAGTAATTGTATTTTTGGATTTTCAATGGAACTAATGTAAATGTATTACTTAATTCGACTTTTTCTTATAAAGTGGTTGGTTGCAAGTTTATTATTAGGAAACAAATTTCCATGCTTCTAATAAGTGTTTGGTATAATGTTTGAGCATATTAAATGCATTGTTTTATTGATATTATCGATGTAATGTTCAATATCTTTATAATCAAGATTCTAATGACGAGTGACATGTCCAACATCTACTGTTGCACCCCACTATGATGTCAAATCATGAGATTTCTTCTAAATGATCAAAGCTCGAAAAGGAAGCATATCGAGAATGGTTGAAACAACCACCTATTCAATTCCCACTACGTCCCGAGTCACCAATTCAAAACCTCTATAGTAACACTAGTTCTTCACATGTTGGGAACATAGGAAATGATATAGAGTTTGGTATGGATGATTTCTTGTGGGATACCCAAGCCATGGATGGAATGTTGTTAGATTCATTCCAACATAATGAACTAGGGGATGGCGTTGATGTTGTAGATACCTTATTCGAAAGCCTGAAATCTACTTCCATGACCCCTCTCTCTGGTGGAGTAGTACAAGGGTCAAGGTCTACCCAACTAGGGACAACAATGTTACTGTACAAATCGAAAGCAATGTATGGTATGTCGGACATGTGTTTCTCGAAATTTTTGAGGTAACTAACCATTAAGTCCCCTAATTTTTTAAGGAATCTTGTCACACAATGAAGGAAGAAAAGTGATCCAAAATGGATCCAGGAAGGCCTAAAAATCAAAGTTCTCGGAATTGGACGAAACTAGTGCCATTGCATCGGGCTCATCACGATGATTCCAACCATATGATATTTTTCAAAAATGGACACTGTATGCGAAAGTTATCGCGTTCTGATCGATTTCCCAAACATGCAAAAAGTCAACTAGTCAAAGTCAAACATGCCGTACTACTGACATCAATAGTATGACATGTGACATCATGATGATGTTATTAGGGACATGTGGCAACACGAGGAGGTGACACAAGTCACTCATTTTTTTCATTTTTAGGGCCTTATGTGGACAAATAAAAAATTGACACATGGCACTGTACGGATGCGACACGTGGTTGTATGGAATGCTGACGTGGCCCAATGACCGGACGACACTTGGTAGTACAAATGAAAGGTGGAAGTATGGATGGTGATGTGAAAACTGACTGGGTAGGTTACTTGGCTATATGGATGCTGATGTGGCAGGCTGAGGGTATGACACTGACGTGGGAGGTGACTATGCATGTTAACTGGATTGTACGAGCCAATCCAGAGGTGACACATGGCCCAATCATAGGGTGCCATGTGGCACCCCAGATTTATCCAATGTTGGCTATGTAAAAATTTTGTTTCCACCTTGGTCAGGATCGAACTCCTAACCTCACGGGATGAGCAACAGACTACAACCAATGCTCTAACCAACTCCCCACCGACATTGTTAAAACAAGTGGAAGATTATGGTTTTAACCTGAGAGTTGGCAGTTTTTGGGGGGTTAAGCACTGGTCGACAGGGCTAGCCCGCCGACCAAGGTGCCTTCCAGGTGTCCATTGGCTAAACTTAAATCGACATTGTTAAAACAAGTGGAAGATTATGGTTTTAACCTGAGAGTTGGCAGTTTGAAGAGACCGGTCGACAGTGGCTAGCCCGCCGACCAAGGTGCCTTCCAGGTGTCCATTGGCTAAAGACCAGGCGCTCTCGAAAGAAGGGGCTACTACCACTCCAACAAGAGGCCACATGGCTTGGCACATGACCAAGGGCATAAGACCAGGTAGAGGAATAGGGGCCAACACCTAGCACATGGCCATATGGCCCCATGTGACCTGAGCCCGTAGGAAAAAAGGTTGTTTCAAATTTTACCAATATGTGGGTTTTTAACTATATATTAATATTTTTTAATGTTGTTTTGGTAGATTTTTGCTCAAAACTGAGGATCCGAGCCCTTTGAGGCCAGATCTTGGGAGAGGAAGTTGGGATAGATCCCCAACCATATATATATATATATTCGTGAGGTGTTTGAAAGACCATGAGGTTAATATTAGAAGAATGATGATGATGATTTGGTGAAGCTTGAAGCCATTTTATGCAGTGGAAGCCATTGAGGAAGGAAACTTTGCGGACCAATTCAGTGAGCTACACTCAACCTTTTTCGCCGCTATGTTGGATTCTTGAAGTCACATAGAACATAGTTAGACTAGTTTGTAATCCTTTTAATGCATTTATGATGTAATTCTTTGAAGCATTGAAGAGAATAAGAAAGCCTCCCCCACCGAGACAAAGCAGACGTAGGCAATCTTGTCGAACTCCATTAACAACCCTTGATATGGTTTGATGTTGTTTATGCTTATATTCCGACCAATTCTTTATAATGGTTGCAATATTATCTCATTAAGTTCTTCTTCTTCCTTTAATTCCTAAATGGTAATTGAACACATGCTAAAACTCTCAACCAAGTCTTTTAAAGATCATCTTTTCGCATCAAGTGGTATCAGAGCAAGTTGATAGTTCGTTGTTTGAGTTTACATGGTTACCAAGGAAAAGGTAAGTCATGGTGAAGGCGAGCTTTGTAGAAGGAGATGCGTGATTGGATCAAGAAAGAGGACTTCCAAAGTGAGAATATGGCATCTAAAGAAGGAATGTCTCAAAACAAGATAGAATTGAAAAGACATATTTTTCCATGTCTGGGATGGTAAAGGTCTTATATGAGGATTACTTTGGAATGAAAGAGGCCTTCCAAGGGAATATTCAAAATAAGACAAAAGTGAAGAATGAGAGGATCCTCCCAAACCTCCCTCCCTTCTATCTCCATCTCTTCTTTTTCAAGTACAAGTGCAACTTCAACCGTAAGAAAACATTCCCATAAACATAAGCATGATATGCCTTTACTTAAACTTCATGTAAAATTTTGTTTTCTTATGTATGATGGTGAAGTCAATAATGAGAGGCTTGATAACTAGGTTTACAGATGGAAGCTTATTGCAATAAAAACAAATCAAAGATGAGGCAACCCAAATTAAGTTGGCATCACTGCCTCTACAAGCACAACACTCATCTGATGGTAGAGTAAATTGCAACATGGTACACAATGAGTTGGTAATGCATTTCCACTTCATGGAAGATTTTGTTTCTTTGCACTTAGAAATCCTAATTTTTCCTTTGGGTTATAAGGAAAAGAGTTTAATTGAATGGAAAATTATTAAACTAAGAAAAGTACAAACAATGCAAGAATATTACTGTGATGAATTTTTGTAAGATGGAAATAATGTTAAATATTCCATTACATACATAAGAAACTCTTATAAAGTATATAGGAGGTTTACCTCATTACATTCGTAACGTTGTATTTATGTTTTGACCTACTAACTTGATGAGGTTTTGTTCAAGCAATGTATATTGAAGCAACAAAACATGAGTTGGTGTATCGTGGGAATCATCTTCAAGGAAAGAAGACAAAAGAAAGGGGAATGGAAAGAAAGAAAATTCAACAACAAGGAAGGAAGTTAATCTCGAAATCATTTAAAGAAAGAAGGGCATGATGATGACCATCGTTGGCAATTGCACCTAGAGACCTTGGCCAAAGTGGTTCAAAGAAAAGGAAAGGGAGGCAACAATTGCAGCAGAAACATGACCAACAAACTTGGGATATGATTCGGGTGATGAGACTAAAATCACAACATTTGGTTTGACAAGTAAAATTGGTGATGGATATGATTCTAGAAGTAAATTGTTTTGATATATGGGTGTTACACATTATTTTCATCATCCCTATGATTGCTAATGATGTAAACCCATCTCAAGCTTCCTCTGCAGGGGTCTGTGGCCCGAGTTCCTAAAGAGAAGGGAGAAGAACTTCTCTTGAAAGAGAAAAAGAAGTTGCTTTTTCCCATGTAAAAACCTTATAAAAGGGAAATTCAAGTAGGTTACAGAGCAGAAAGTAGAACTCACCTCTCAGCTGCACCATAGCTGGGTGCCAGGTGTTCTGCAGTTGCCTCTATAGCTAGTGCTAGAATTCCAAAGACTTGGAAAATGAGCGTCAATCTTCTAGAAGGAGAAGCTTCTATGGTGAGGTGGCAATGGCTTGGATCTTACTCTTTCATGATTTAGTGGATATCCTAACCTCCTCACCTATCTCTTCAACTTATGTGCTGAGAGAGGAGTTCTCATGTAGAAAGTTAGCTTTTGTTAGCTCGAGCTTGGGTTAGTTTTGTTGGTTCTTGAGCTTGTTAGCTTTGGCTTGCTTAGAGTGGATTTGAGGATTTGTTGTCAAGATAGATTGTGAGTAGCTATTAGATCTATGGTCTCTGAATCCTTCGAGCAAGAAGTGTGTGAGGAACGAAGACGCTTGGAAGGGACCTCACGACATCAAGGCCATGGCTGTAATCTCTTCACGCTTAATAATATGATACAAGAATATAATTATTCTATAAAGTCGGTTGTGTTTTATTGTATGATTCCTTGATCACATACATAGGTTTATATTGAGTTTATGCTATCGCTTAATACTTTGGTTGGTTTGTGTTGTTTTTGATCTTGACTTCAGCCAAGAGCACCGGAGCTAAGCGAGAAACAAAGACTATAGGAAGCGATCATAAGGTATGTCCATGATTCTTGCCTCTTAGTAAATTCAATATTTAAAACTTAAGGAAAGCGCCCTATTCTGTCTTTTATTTGTTCTAGATCTAGTGGGATCTAGGGAGATCGGTTTGTGTCCATCTTTCACTTTGTTGAAGCCTTTGAGTTGATTTCGCTAGATACCCCGGCTCTTTATGCAGGGATTGGACCGTCAACGTCCCCCCGTGCTTTATTGTTGTTGGTGGTAAACCTTAAGTGGCCTATCTTTCTAGGTTCTTACCCCAGGTGACCGTGGAGGGGCAAGTCTTCACGGTACCTAGAATCGACGCTGATCAAACTCACTTGGACTCCTTTGAGGGTATACCCACCATTATGTGTGGGAGTTTGAAATTGTGGTGTAAGTCCGCAGCCTATCAACGTAACTTTTCCAAATTCTCTATCTCCATCCCTTTCTTATTTCTTTTGTTCTCAAGGACGTTGGATTTCATCACCAACTAGTGCTTCATTGTGAGAAGGTTTTGTTTGTTTGCTTGCTTCCCTAGATTTTAGCATGTGTCAGTTTGTTTTCCCTAGTGGACTTCAGGTTGGATTTTGTTTTCATGGTGTCATTTCTCGAAATGACCAATGAAGAACCTCTACCTGTGGGAACCTTTTGTTTCTCCTTCTTACGTAAACATTGGTCCTCCTCTACATTGCTACTTTGAGCTCTCCAGGTCTCACAATTACGCAAATGCTTCTGTCAGGCATTTCCCCCAAGAACATCAACCTCATGTTGATCCTTCACCATCTTCACAAGAAAGATATTCTTCACCTTCTTTCACTTTTGGTAAGCAATACCTTCCATTCCATCTTCTTCGCCGGTTTAAAGTTTTCAAGCTAGTAACTTGGTGAATAAGAAGAAGAAGATAAGGAAGAATAAGAAGAAGACAATTAAGCAAGGATCCAACCTCCAACCATTGTCAAACATGTTGAAAAAAACTGCCGTCAGTAGTCGTGGTGCAGAGAGTGTTGATGATGTCAAGACGCCCAAACAACCCACAGGAAGCCTAAGTACCTCTTGCAGTTTTGTAAGGGTGTATCTCTTTAAGGATTGCCTCGGGTTCATCCAAGGTTATAGAAGTATGGCCCACATCTCACAAACCCATGTCACAGTCAACAACAACATGCCGATGACCTCCCCTCAACCAGTCACTATACCGCTTGGGAAGAATAAAAGTAGAGTCAATTTCTCGTGCATGTTATGCAAAGGAGTCATCTCACTCACCTTGCCCTCATATGGAAGAAGCCACGAAATTACTGGAAGACATGACCGCTTCACAGTCTCAACTTCCAAACGCTATCACAAGCTTACTCTTGAACCACTTGTATTGATGGAATGATCAATCCGGTTCCCTCGTCGATCAACTTGTTGATCAAATGGTCAATTTGGTCACGTCTTTGGATGCACCAATAGACCACGTGGTTGATCCGGGATCCTATCCTCGGTCAATCTCTCATTCTCCCCTTTTTGAGAATGAAACTCAAGTGGTCGACCGGGATCTCTCCATCTACGATCCTACTTCCCACTCGAGTAAACCCGATACTGCCTGTGTTTTTCTTGTTGATACAAAAATCTCCCGTGCCGAGGGGTAAGTGTTCTCGTAGGACCCTCCAAGTAATGAGGCCATCCATTTTGATTATGATGTGCTAATTGCATCTTGTCTTCCCTCTTACATTCCTTTCCATATTATAGTACATTTTTGTGGTCGGGACGTTACCAAATGTTGATAGATGAAGGTTCGCCCTCTAAGTATTTTGTCCCCATTACCAAGTAAACTTTGGTTGACCTCTCCACTTGCTTCTGCTATGCGTAACTGCTAGCTTTTAACGTAAGAACTAGTCAACCTTTAGGGACCCCCTTCCCTACCGTAACTTTGAGGGAAATTTCATTGATGTCATGGTAGTCCAAGACCCTTTGGATTTTTCTTTACCCCTTGGACGAGATTATGTCTATTCCATGAAAGCTATTGTCTCTACTCTTTTGTGGGGATATATTTCCTCAATGCATGGATGAGTTGGGGATCATGATCAACTTTCATTCATTGACCCCACCGGATTGCCTCCCTGAATGGTTCTTGTATGCAGACGGTATCACCCCCTCCTCATGTCAATTATGTGGCGTTTTCACACATGGCTTCAACTTCTAATGATTTAGATCCAAGAGTTGACATGGTAATCTCTTCATAGGGTTGTTAGAGCCTGATATATATTTACTCTTGTCGACCCTCGACATGGTTTCCTTCAAAAGTGTGTTTCTTCCTTCTAGTGAAGACCCTTGGAAGCCATGACGAAGTTTTGTCCCTTGACATGGTGTCATTCTGAACATTGTCCCTAGGAATCCATGATCAAGAAGAGAGTTTTCATGATAGTTTTTAAGTGCCTCTCATGCAGGACCTTCATTAAAAATGAAACAGGGGTTTCGAGGATAGTTTTTTGCATCTCCTCGGTGGCAACCTCGCTTAAAAAATGAAACAGAGGTTTTGAGCATGGTTCTTTGATTTCAAGCTCATTAAAAACATGAAACCACCGGTATAGTTTTTCGCCTCCGGTGGGTAAACTGCTAAAAAATGAAACATAGGTTGCGATCAGGCTCTTGTTTCCAGTCAAGCCTGCTAAAATGAAATATTTTTCCTCCTGCTTGAGTCAAGTCCTTCGTTTGAAGCTTCCATTTCATTCCCCTTTGCATTGGATGAAATGAAGCCGAGGCATTTCCGTCTTCAAATTGGACTTCATGCTGAAGTTAAGCCGCTATTTCTAAGCTGGGCTAAGTACCAACCATCCATGTTATGCTGGGGAAGTCCAAGCATAGTTTCTATGGTTCGTTTTCTGTGTAAAATGAAACCACCTACCTCAAGAATAGTTTCCTCCGGTTCAAGCTCGTGTAAAATGAAATCAGTCCAACATAGTTTTGTTTAGTTTTTAAGCTTGTGTAAAAATAAAATCTATCTCCAAGCGTAGTTTTGTTTTGTTTTGAAGCCTGTGTAAAAATGAAACAACTCCGAAGTTTATTTTTTCTTCTCATGCTCGCTAATACATGAGAATAAGTTACCGAAGAATCTTTGTTCTTCGTACCAGAAATACCCGAGAATGTAACCGAGTATACTTTATCACTTTTCGAACTCGTGCGTTATACCTAAAAGGAACCCCTCGAGTCCTCTCGAAGCTTCCTTTTCGTGACTCTCTAAACATGAAAAGATCGCCGAGAGACCTTGCTATTTTCATCCTCGATAAATTATGTGAAGTATATGTCCGGTGAGCGAGCACTTATCTCTTTCGGTCTCATCCACTATTCTACCGTAAAAAGGAACCAGAGAGTTCTCTTTAAGCCGCTTTTTTCCAAACTCTATAATCTTGAAAACCTTCGAAGTTTTCTATCTCTCGACTCGTTAAACAAACATTGGATGCATCTGCGATGGGACTTAACCACTCCTTCCTAGGGTTCGTAGTTAAACATACCCGAGGGACTCGTCCCGGTTGGGATGAGATTACATTACAAGCATATGTTATCCTCCCTCAAGCTTATGTAAAATAAAGAGGTACTTACGAAATGGTGGGAAAAAAATTGGGAAAGAAATGTATCTAAACCTCAGACTGTGGAATAGTCGCTTTTGAACATGACACCCTTTCACCGCTTTGTGTCTAGGGTTGGAAATCCACTTGTCTCCCAATCATACTCCTATAATATTACAAATTGGTTCCAGGATCCCAAGTTGTTGATTCGTGATTTCCAAGACAGCTTGTCGGTCGTCAATATGTTCAAAGAGAAGTTCAACCCTGTAAAGCCTTCTCATTGCGTCGGGCCATTCTCGCGTTTCTTTAATCCTTCTATTATGTTGGCCATCCCCTCGAAGCCGCCCCGAATCACTTGTTATTCTGACCTACATCAAATATTGTTACTTGTTTCGTGGCATTGATGTATAATAGCCTCCTGTGACGAGTCTCTTCCAGTGGAATTCAACTCATTATCCGTGAATTAGACTTAGAATCCACTGGTACCTTGGACTTGCATGCCTCAATGGCGTGCTTCCTCGCCGATAGTTGGTTTTCATAATTGACCCCCGACCAGCGATCAACCAGGTTTGACTTCTACCATTTATTCACATCTGCTGGATTGTGCCTAGTGTACCTTGGGAGTCATTGACATTAATGGTGATTTCCCTCGCGACTTGTTAACGGTATACACCCAATGACCGGTAATCAAGTGGAGCCTTTCTACCATGTTCAATTCAACACATGCATTCACATGGTTAGATCTTCGTACTATAGAGTGGTGGAGATGAAGACCTCCGATCTTTTCTGATAGATCCGTGTTGCATTGAGTATATTCAAAGGTAATCGCTGTATTAGATCCACATTGTATGTCTAGTGGCTATGTTCAAATTTGAGTCTTTAACACATAGATTCACAAAGGTATTTTTGGTGGCTATGTTAGATTTGAGTCATATCGGCATGGATCCACAAGCAGGTTTCGTGGCCATGACCGGTCTTTAATTCGACATGTGGATCTCGCGATGTCGATTTATTCTTTGAGTAAATTCTATATTCGAAAAGGGAATGCTCACCCCGCGATGCATATATTATTGTAATCGTATTTCCTTGTTTGTTAAGCGTGCTCAATCAATCGCTCCCTTTGTTCTCTACACACACCGAGCAAAGTATTTCCCAGCCTATCACCGCTCTAACTTCATACTTTGGGGGCTCTCTCTGCTACACATTATTTTCGGCCATCCCTATGATCGGCACGATGTAAACCTATCCTGCCTTCATAGGGCTGGCCCTCGAAGTCTAAAGGCAAGAGAGAAGGGAGAATAACTTCTCCGAAAACAAGTTGCCTTTTCCTATGTAAAACCTTATAAAAGGGAAGTTCGCAGGTTACTATGTAGGCAGGGTGCGAGAAAGACCAATTCTCACAGGTTTCACTATAACCAGTAAGCAGGTGTTCGTGTTGCCCATAGCTAGGGTGCGAAAGAATTCAACATCGGGAAAAATGAGCGCTTTTCTCTCAATCTTCTAGAAGGAGAAGATTCATGGTGAGGTGGCATCCGGTACCTGGCTTGATCTACCTCGCCATGATTTAGTGATCATCCTAACTCTCACCTTATCTTAACCATAAAAGGAGATGATTTCTCATTGAGAAAGTTAGCTTTTTGTTAGCTTGAGCTTACAGTTTTTGTTGGTTCTTGAGCTTGTTAGCTCTTTGGCTTGATAGAGTGGCTTTGAGATTTTCTCGTCAAGATAGATTGTGAGTAGCTATTAGATCTATGGTCCTTAACCTTGGAGAAAGGTAGCGTGCGGGGAAGGAAAGTGCCAGCCAAGGACCCACACATCAAGGCCATGGCTGTAATCTCTTCACGCTTAATATGATACCTGCACATGATTCTTTTCTATAAAGATGGTTGTGTTTCTATTGTATGATTCCTTGATCACAATGTACATAGGGTTTATATTGAGTTTATGCTATCGCTTATCACTTCTGGTTGGTTTGTGTTGTTTTGATCTCGACTACACAAGTTATAATCGGAGCGAAGCGGGAGCAAAACAGACTATAGGAAGCAATCATAAGGTATGTCCATGATTCTGCCTCTTAATAAATTCAATATTTAAAAAACTTAAGGAAAGCATTCCCATTCTCGCTTTTATTTTATTCTAGATTCACGTGGATCTAGGGAGATCGGCTTGTGTCCGTACTTACGGATTAATCCTAAACAATGGGTGATAATGAAACATACTAAGACGACACATTGATAGATAATGGATCTCAATCTAACTCTCATTTCGGAGGAAGTGGTTAAAAAAATTGACTGAAAACCAAGCTACATCATAAACCTTTACTCACTTAAATGGATAAGCAACAATCATAAATTGCACATAACAAAACAATGTACCTTTAAAGTTTGCAATTTCATCAAAGTTTGTGGATGAGGTAACGGTGATGGTGCCACTAAATGAATGTGGAATGGTCTTAGGAACCCTTATTTGTGGCTGATCGCAGTAATATTCTACATGGAACATAATCAATATCACTTAACTAAAGAAGGCAATGAATATGTTGTGCCACGCTCATCACTTAAAAGCAAATCAATCTCTTCTTTAAAACAAATGGAATAATTAAGGAAGTTGTAGCTTATGTGCAAATAATAACTCCATAATTGTGCTAAGTAAAGCAATTGATCTTAAGCATGAACATGAGATGGTTAGAATGGAAATTAAATCATACTTGCTTCAAGATAAGTTTAATAAAGATTCCAAGCACACTCTAAACATATAGTTCATTTCCATATTTTGATGTTA
Organism: Picea sitchensis; assembly: GCA_010110895.2. NCBI lineage: Eukaryota > Viridiplantae > Streptophyta > Pinopsida > Pinales > Pinaceae > Picea > Picea sitchensis. Next base: position 10,567 of record SNQJ01S0137289.1, on the reverse strand, counting down.
TCACGCTTACTTTCTCTACCATTACATGGTAGTGGTTTCCAAGATGTGAACGATTTCAAGCTAACAACATGCTATCCATTGTCATGGTTGTTTTGCAATTGATTATGATGTGACAGGTTTACATGACAAAGTTTAAAGACAAAGGACAAGTAAGTGGCCTATCCCAGACTTCTGCGATGTCTGTTAATATCCTTTTGGAGGACCAAAGGTCTTAGTGGGGGAGGCATGATCCAAAATGATCCGGTGAAGGCCTAAAAATAAAAGTTCTTTGAATCAAATCAAACCAACGCCATTGCGTCAGGCTCAAGGTAATCGAATTCCATCCATATATTTTTTTTTTCCTAAAATGGATAATCAGGAGGCGAAAAGCATTCTCCGGATTTGATCGATTTCCCAACATGCAAAAAGTCAGCTATCAAAGTCGCTAAAGTCAATTTGATGTCAATAGTAAGGACATGTGACATCATGGATGATGTCACTGTGGACACATGGAACACAGGAGGTGAATAATGGTCACTCATTTCTTTGGCATTTTAGGCTTGGTGGACCAATAAAAAATTGGACATCGCAGTAATCAGAAGATGCTAATACGGTCGCATACAAATGTCGACGGTCCCAATGACCGAATCGACATGTGGCGCATGGGATGATAGGCGCGATGGATCTTCATTACGGCGTGGCAGTATGGATGATAGGTGGCAGTATGGATTCTGACATGGCAGGTAACTTGGCTGTACGAATGATGATGTGGCAGGCTCAGGGTACGACACGTGGTTGTACGACAATGACATGGCAGGTGACTGTGCATGCTGATTGGATTGTACAGGCCAATGTAGAGGTGACACATGGCCCAATCACAGGGTACCATGTGGCACCCTGGATTTAGCCAATGTTCGCTGTGTAATTTTTTCTTTCCACCTTGGTCGGGATCAAACTAATAACCTCACGGGATGAGAAATGAACTACAACCAATGCACTAACCAACTCCCCACTGACGTTACTTGTCAAAACAAGTGGCATATTATGGTTTTAACTTGACAGTTGGCGGTTTTTGGGGGGTTAAGTGCCTGTCGACATGGCTAGCTTTCTGACCAAGGCGCCTTCTAGGTGTCCATTGGCTAAAGACTAGGAGCTCGCGAAAGAAGGGGCTACTACCACTCCAACACGAGGCCACATGGCTTAGCACATGACCGAGGGCAGAAGACTAGGGAGAGGACTAGGGCGCCAACACTTAGCGCATGGCCATATGGCGCTCCCATGTGACCTGGAGCCTGGAGAAAAAAGGGGTTGCGCCCAAAATTTTCCAATATGTGGGTTTTTAACCACATATTAGATTTTTTAATGATTATAATGTTGTTTTGGTAGATTTTTGCCCAAAACTGAGGATCTAGAGCCCTTTTTGAGGCTAGATCTTGGGAGGAAGTTGGGATAGGATCCCCAACTCAAGATCTATATAATTCAAAGGTTTTTGATAGACCAAGAGGTTCATATTAGCAGAATGATGATGATTTTGTGAAGCTTGAAGCCATTTTTAGGCAGGGAAACCATTGAGGAAGTGAACTTTGGAGGTCAATTCCGGGAGCTACGCTCAACATTTTTTAGTTCCGTAAGTTGTGTTGGATTCTTGAGGTCGAGAAGAACACATCCAAACTAGTTTGTAATCCTTTTGATGCATTTCTGATGTACTTTTTAAGCATTGAAGAGAAATAAGAAAGCCTCCCCCACTGAGACAAAGGCTCAAAGACGTAGGTAATCTTGCCAAAATCCATTAACAACCTTGCTGTTATAGTTTGTTGTTCTTTATGCTTATATTCCGATCTGCATTGTTTATGATGGATGCAATATTCTCTCATTAAGTTCTTCTTCTTTCCTTAATTCCTAAATGGTAATTGAACACATGCTTAAAACTCAACCAAGTCTTTAAAGATCATTTTCAGATAAAAAAGGGTTGATTTTATTCATGCTTAATGAGAGTGTACATTTCTATTGCCTACTAATTACATGTTACTCAAAGATAAGGTACTTTTGAGTGATAATGTATTGCCCGATAGTTGCGCAGAGGCAAAGAAACTGATGAAAAAGTTGGGTGTTGAGTACATATCATACCATGCACGTCCTAATTATATTCTATATAGAAACAAATATGCAAACAAAGAGATATGTCAAGAATGTGGCCATGATAGGTATCATAAATAAAAATGAGGTTAAGAAACATGGTCTTCCTCACAAGATATTGAGGCACATGGCTATAATTCCAATGATTCAAAAGTTTTTTCGTTGCAACAATTAGCCATGTTGCAGGGGTGACATGCCTCACATAGAAGTATGCCAAGAGTTATGCGAATCAAAATAGATTCAATAGCCATGAAGCATATCGAGGATACATAGCCCGATAAATTCAAGGATGAAGTATGAAGCCTATGATTGAGCATAACTATGGATGGAGTTAACATGTTGATCCAGGAGGATTTAAGGAACATTCATAGAGGTCCCATGGGATACATAAAATCTCAAAAATTGTCTCTCAAAATTTCACGAAAAGGAAATTATTACATAGAGCTCTTCGTTAGCTTTCCAACGATGCAAACGACACGTCAAACGAAGCTCATATACAAAAGTTATGAGTAGTCAAAGTTTGGTCAAACCAAGCAAAACGAGGGTGTCACATGGCACCACCAGAGGGTGACACATGGAATGATGATGTGGCACCAGTGATATGGCACTGCTAATGTGGCAAGCAGGTGGACCAACTGGGTCTTGACAAGTGGCATAGAAGTGACCAGTCTGGTGTTGACACGTGGCATATGAGTACAAGTGGACTAATGAGAGGCTACCACGTGGCAACCTCCCATTGGCCAATGCTGGTGTAGTTATGTAAAATTTTGGGAGTCAACGAGTGTCAAAATCATGACCGCCAAAAGCCTTAACACAAGCCCCATAACCATCGTGCCACCATTCAAGTCTTAACCTATAAATGAATTTTTTTATATTTAAATTAATGTAAGTATCATGTGGGGGGGAAGGGGCTGAGGGATAGCCCCAAACCCTGGTTATTATACCACACCATGTGACCATACCCTAGAACTCGACAGCTTAACCTTATATGCCAATGAATATGGTTATAGTTTTTATTATAACATAAACTATATATATATATATATATACATATAGTTTAAAAAAACTATATACTAGATATATTATACCATGTAACAAACAAATAACCACAGATATGCCTTGGAACAAGAATAGAAGCTTGACCTCTACTATTTTAGCAGTTGGTTTTAACCACTGTTCCAACAACTCCACATTTAGTGGGATGCCCTCAATTTTACTAATAAGTTGCCAAGTTATTTTGGGGTTTGTTACAAAACCCAACAAATTATAATTAAGCCTATAATATAATTTTAGGGTTTAGTTAGAGGCCCATACCTATTTAATGGGCACACAGTCCAAGGCTGTATACACATAATTTTAATACAGATTTTAGTCTCGTAAAGCGTGCTAAGAGTAAGAAGGGTACGAGGCTACACCACAAAGTGTGTCGATGGTCACTTTGACAAAATTTCAAGTATTTTATATCATTTTTGCATGATTTTTTCCCAGGAACTCAATGGTGCACTCTGTTTCTGCATTTGAGCAACATATCTTCAGAGCATCTTTAAAATTGTGTTTTTGTAAGCCTATATTGTAATGTAATTTTGGAATTTTGAGATAATGAAGAACAATTATGCTATTAAAGGGACTTTGAAGATGAAGTGATATATGCCAATTACACAAGTCTTTGAGCTCTTGTATTTTTTGTCGTATTATCTCATTTACAGTTCAAGTTATTTATCAATTTATGGGTTTATGGACAAGTAAGACATTCACATGATATTTTGCATATAGTCAAATGATCTTCATTTGTATTTCTGAATCTGGTTGGATGTTTAGTATCTACATATGAACTAATTGGAATCTAAGGATTATTTGGGATGAATTAGTATTAGAGTTTTCTTGATATTTTGGTTCAAGCTAGCATCAAAACTTGTGTGGCATTTTCAGATCACTTGTATTCCCTCCAAAACACCAACTATTCTGTTTGGCCAGTGGTATTGATCAATAAAAATATCCCCTCATGGTTGTCTGTGAGGAATGAACATCTTATGATAACTCTTATAGTCCCGGGTAGAAGACAAGTGACGATAACATATGTCTACCTCCAACCACTGATCGATGAATTTAAGCAATTATGGGAAGAGATACATGTATAAGATGCACCAAGACCCATCCTAATGGAGAGGTTTTACATTGTATGGCATATGTGCGAACATCATGCACGATTATAAAGGACTAGGAGTTTTCTCTCATAAGCATGTTAATTGATTTGTTTATATCTATAATATTATTTGGCATACTTCATTTGGTGCAACTATATTTTTGACACTAACATGCTTTGTACACAATAACATCGCAAGTCTTGTAACAAAAGGGTATCATGGATGTAAATGTTGTGGACCTTCTATAAAGGCTAGGTGGTCCAACCACCTACAAAAGCAGATATACGACTGTTTGAGGGTATTCCTCCTAGAAGACCACCCTCATAGAAGAGTTGCATCTTCTTTCAATGGTAAACTAGAGAGAACCCAAAGACCTGAAATAATGACACTGACTGATTGGATTAGGGTGTATGACACAGAGAAGGAGAAGGAAATGGTAGAATTGCTTGATTCAAATGGGGAACCTATGTTCGATGATCCTCGATTTTTCGACAATTATGTTGAGAAAATGACCATTGGGATGTAAAGGAAACATGTATTTTATGAGCTTCCATATTGGGAGCATCTTAAGATTGGCCACTTACTAGATCCCATGCATATATTAAAAAATGTTTCATCTTTTTTATGGAGGCATATATCATTGAATAAGAGAGGCACATTGGATTTTGGGAGAGATCTTGTTGCTTCAAATACTAAAAAGAGACATTGGCCAAGAAAAAAAACTAGAGGAGAGGCTGGTCCCTCTTGGTATTTTAAAGGAGGTGATATCCCATGGATTTTGAAGAAAAATGATCTTTCTTTAGCGAAGTATGTTTGGGTGTGAAGTCATCTTCTTTATATGGGTCAACTCTATGAAATTGCTTCATTGTAGAAGGGAATATGTCGGGGTTGAAATCACATGACCATCTGAACCTTCTAAAGGTATTTATGTCGAATACATGATTCTTCTTCTAAACTGTCAGTAAAACTATGTTATGCACTCACGATTTTATGGCAATTGATGATGTGTGTGTCTATTTTGTAGTGTCATTATCCTTTGATCATTCATGGTTGTGTGAACCATGACTTCCCCTAGGACCTGCAATGTGCCATATCGAAATTATCTGCATTTGTATGATGGATCACATCAAAGGATATTCATATGGCTAGCATTCCACAGTGGCATCGAGAGATAACTGCGATTGTTTGTATGTTTGAGAAAGAACTGCCCATGAGTTTTATGGACTTTCAAGTCCATTTTCTAATTCACCTATCTGATGAAGTTGAATTATCTGGGGTGCTCTCATGTCATTGGATGTTCTTCTCAGAGAGGTACATGAAAAAATTTAAGGGGTTTTTTCAACGAAGGGAAAAACTAGAGGGCTATATGGCAGAGGGGTACATAATATACGAGTTGTTCTATTATGCTAATGAGTACATTAAGAAAATTGATGACACAATAAGGATAGTCGTCTGGGATAACCATCAAGATGAGGACAAAAGGGAAGGGAAGCTCCTCCAAACGAATGGAAAAAGACGCTTGATAAAGAGTAAGTCAACTATATTTTGGAAATTTAGTGCAGAGAAATTGTTTACATTGAAGTTGGTAATATATATTTGATCCCATGCTATTCATTTTGAATTCTTGTATACATCAACAAATTTAGAAATTGACGCCATTAATAAATTTGTTCTTTAAGTTGATAATATATTTTTGATCTCATGCTATTCATTTTGAATTTTTGTATACATCAATGAATTTCGAAATTGATGCTATCAATAAATTCATTCTTTACAACATGGAGGCAAAGAAACCACGGGTCATGTTGTATGAAGAGAAAAGAAGGAAATGGGACAGTGACAAGAAAACATTCAGCCAGTTGAATGGTAGAATCATGCCTTATCCCGATCATTTAAAAGAAAAGATGCCAAAAATATGTCCCAACAGTTGGGTGGCTGACTAGATACAAGAGAAATATGCAGTGCCCGGTCGTAACCCACATAGAGAATATCTAGATGCACTAAACATAGGGACCATGTGCAACAACTTTGCAATAACTTCTCTAAGTACCACATTCTATTTATAATATTGTACATTTGAATTATAACATGTATAATGTTTTTATTAATGCTTCAGTTATTAGACATATGACACCGTCCTTTATTCACATTTTTACAGGTGCATTTGTTACCTTTTATGTGGGATATGGACATCATTTTCACATTGAGTATGTTGATGATAGACACATCGCACAAGATTTTGGAGTGGAGATTGAGTTTGACCAATCTAGTCATGCTAGCCACTGTAATCAAAACCAAATAAAGGGGAAGTTAGGTTACATTGGGAAGATACAAGAGATCATGCAAGTGGATTTCTCATCGTTTCAATGTGTTATTTTTTGTTGCAAGTGGTAGGATACCTTCGACTGAAGAAATGTAAACGAAGATCGTGATAGTGGGATAATATGTATTAACTCTAAAAAATGTGGGTTGAAATTAAGGAGCCTTATGTTTTTCCAAAACATTGCAACCAAGTGTTTTTACACCCATATGTGTTGGATGGGGATTTGAGGTTTGTACTGAGACACGATCTAAGATCTAAACATATTTTTGAGAACAACAATGTTACAATGCCAAGCGAGGAAGATAATCAAGGTGATGACAACACAGACTGATTTGTAAATGATTTGTTTCAACATTTATTTTGTGGATGTGTCAGTTTATTGTGGGTATTTATAATGGCCAATTATGTTTTTTTTCTCTTCATTTTATAATTATGTTGGATAAGAAAAATTAACAACCATTTACAACCACCAAATTGAAAATACATTAAATAGTACAAACATAAGATGTGGTTTTGATATATTTTTATTGTCATATTTATTGTTTATTATAACAAATTTATGTTGTATTGTATTAACATATGTTTATGTTAACCTTTGAATTACTAAGCATCAATTGAGATATCACAAATTTGGTGACATGCAATAGTAAATATTTATTTAACAAAAAATGAAGATATTAAAAAATCAAACCTCAAAATTTTTATCGTTTGAAAAAATCAAAATTCAAATAAATATATACTTACTTTGATGGAACTTCTAAGAATAATTCTAACAAACTAACTTCGTGCAACATCTATGAGTTTTGGAATCACACTTATGCTGTTGAAATTACCAACTTTGATGACATTCCCAACCTTAACTAGTGAAACTATCATGACCTTCACCTATTCCACTACATCCTTTAGTTTTATAATCATATAAGCTTATATTAATCATTCTTTTTACATTCTCCTTGAAATACGTATCAATACAGGAAGTACATGGACATTCTAAAAGAGTTTTTTTCTAGAGCCTTATCGAAATGATTTTTTTTTTTAATGATCCATACTAATCTAAAAGTATCTTAAAAGTATCTTTGTCAATTTTACTAATTCTTGAAATACTTATTATAAAATGTTTGGTGATATTATTTTTAATAGAAGATCAATAAAGTTAGTATTAAAGTAGAAAATTGTGAAACCATTTCCACAAAAGTTTACAGATAATTAAAATGTATTATTATTCTTTATATTTAGTATTTTAAATTTAATTAAATAAATTTCATATATTAAAATAGTTGGATAATATAAATTAATAAAATCTTTGGAAACATTAAATATTAATAAATTATAATAATTTTGATTTTAGCAAACAACTATATTATAACTTTGTCTTGTAATCTTTGAATGAAAAAAATAAAAAAATAACATTATTATTACATCATCATCATAATCATATTATTAGCGAATAATTATATTAGAATGTTATTATTATAATATATGAAAAAGACATAAATATTCAAATCATAATCATTTCACTCATTATATTTAAGTATTTTTGTTTTTAAACATGTTTAATCAACATATTGTATATTGTTCTATAACAAATAATTCACCTTGAAGAAGACTTAAACATTATATGACATTGATGGTTATAACTTTTTGCATTCATAATCCAAATTAAAGGATTTTATAAAAGTAAAGTTAAACATTATATGACAACTGTAAATTTAAATGAGTGATACTCAAATTTAACTTAAAAACAAAGAAATCATTAACATATTCATAATACATTTTATAAATCATACAACGGCAACCACAACATTATTTGAAAAACATAATATACATGAACGATATAAATGTCAAACATACATCTCACCAAAATCTGCAATAAACATGTCATATATACATCTCAAGTCAAATATAAAACAATCAATATACATGTCAATCAATACCACTACTAGCTAGGTCCACCACTAGATCTAGATGCGTTAGTGTCTCTGCTACCAGAGGTAGAGGGTCTATCAATAATAACATCAGAAAGAAATGTCAACATAAGTGCACTATCAAATGTCTCTCTATCAATATCATTAACATGTGGAACAATACCCGATGTGAACATAGTTTCCAAAGCATCACAAACTTGTGACACACATAGAGGAGGAGGAGGAGGATTGATGGATGATGAAACATGTGGAGGAGAAGAACACAGATTGATGGATGGTGACACAAGTGGAGGAGGAGGAGGATCRAAGATGGATGGAGTAAACACAATTATAGGAGGAGGAGGATCAGATGTGGATGCAGGTTCAGACACATGTGGAGGGGAAGAAGGAGGATCAATGGATGGTGTAGTAAAATCATGTGGAGGAAAAATAGGAGGAGGAGGASCATGTGGTGGAGTAGAGGATGTGGATGGGTCTGCTAATGAGCCATATGGAGTAGGATCATGAGTATGATCCCTCATACTCTCAATGAGGTTGACGACACTAACAATATGATGCATTAACAACATCATATCACAAGGTAGACTCCTCCATATTGTAGGGAGATCATGTACCTGTAATATGTCTCTATCTGGTGTTGGTACCACTTTGTGACTAATCATGATACCACATAGTTGATCCAACACCTCTATTCAGACTCTATGATTCATAAAACGTGGCATGCATGGTCTCTATGCTACAAGCTAGTCCTCTGCCTCCGCCATCTCTTCATCCTGATGGGGAGGCTCATCCCCAACATATGTGTCAATATTTACAAAACAATAGATAATAATAATAAGATAATTAAAAAAAAATGTTACAATAAATAACATGTGCAATAAATAAGACATAAAAATATGCAACTAGATTTATTAAAACATAACGATAATATTGCCTGTCTTATATGATGGATTTGCTACTATAAATCGGATGTTTGGACATCCTCTCCAATCCATCCTTGCATATGGGTATTGTACAATATCGAGGACAAGATTCTCCTCGCTAGCCAATAAATCACATACATCCCTATTGACCAGAGTAATGGGAAAATAAAACTGTCCCTTCTTGGGCAACAACTTCCCCCACATGCACATCCACGCATCAAGCATATGCCTATCATTCATGTCTTATTAACACACTGAAAACATGGCCTTACATAAGACACACCACTATGCATATTTTTCAAAACCTGTCATGGTGCGTATTGTTAGCGTTTACGCACCAGTGTGGCATGCTCATTGTCGCACTGCCACGTATTTTAGCAGTGCATCAAATTAGATGTACCGCATTGGTGGATTATGAAAAATTCATCCTGATGTTGTGTTCTTTACAACACTGGTGCGTTTGTTGGATCTATGGGAACCACTAGGCTTAATTTCTTTATCACAAATGAAACAATGTCATGTGTTACTATTAACGCACCGGTGCTACTATGATATTGGAGCATCGACCTTTTGTTCAACAGTGCATTGTAAAGCATAGATCATCGAGCACGAGGCATCCGATGAGACACCCTGCTATGTCAATTCAGTCAAAATCTATCCCGATGTAGTTTTGTAAAAAAAATTGGTGCATTTGGTTAAAATGGTTGCACTACTATGTTAAAATTTATATATATCATATAGTTAGTGATGCACTTAATTAAGTGGAATCTATCGGTGCAAGGAGAAACTAATTACAGTTGGTTGTAGAGCGTTCCAAATGACACACTGCTTTGTTTTTAAAATTTATCACGGTGCTCTGCATTGAACGACACTGGTGTGTACATTTATATTAGATGCACCAGAGGCAGTGCTTACTATGAATTTAACACATGATGCACTACTTCAGGGTGAGTCAAAGCGTTTAGGCACAACATGTGGAATTTGATTTTTTTTTAAAATAAATGTCAAATTTCAAGCTAAATTCAAATTTTAATTAGATGATCATGTAAATACGAAGGTATTAAACAATTTACCCAACCTCTTGTTTCTTGAGGAGGCATGGTTTCACCATTGAGAGAAAATGAAAATTCATGGTAA
>SNQJ01S0137284.1:50670-65198 GCA_010110895.2 Picea sitchensis | reverse complement strand
GGTTATATATTTTAGAATTTTGGCATCATTGTGGTACCCATGATTGTCAAAAAACATTATTCACTTTGTTGAACTTATCTACTTTAATTTTGGTCATATTTCCTAATCCTCTATTGTTGGAGCCTATGTTATTTGTTTCCTACCTCGAGGGAGTTTGGGGGTTCGATCTCAGTTAATGATTGTCTTTGATAGTCATATATTTCCTCTTTTGATCCTATACTTTGAAAAACTTCTCCTAATTTTCTTCACTTTCAATACTTGTTCATAATTTTTATCAAAGGAAAGGAAATATTATGCTTCTCATGTGTTGGTGAATGTCATTTTTATCGCGTAATTGATTTTGTCTTTTTGTGTGGTTGCAGGAATAGGTTAGCATGATATCATTTTTCACGACTGCTCCGACCTTGATAAGCATGTGGGGGAATCCTTTGATCTTATTCCCTTTTTATCCTTCTCTTTTTTTGTTGAGAATTCCCTCTATTTTCTTCTATTATTATCTCTTATTAAACCCCCTTAGTTGGATTCTTCTATTCAATAGATTTCCAATGCCTATCACCATGTTTGAATCTGAGTTCCATATCAAAAGTTATGGCTTCCCAAAGTTTCCTAAGTCTTCACTCACCTTTCCACAACACTTCCATGTGGCATCCATGTAGTTCCCTCTCACTTGTGTCATCCTACATTTCGTTGATGTAGAACCCATTACCTATCCTCAACGTTGGCAAGAAATACTTTATTCATATCCTCCCAGCCTTTCGACCACATTCCCCGACAACGACATCGTCGGGCCTTCTTGTCATCGGAGCTCCCCTCTCCCTAGCACTTTGACTTTCCTGAATCCATTCTATGAAGACGATGCCACCTATCCTCATTCATCATTGGAGGTTTATTCACTCATGGTCTTTGACTACCCTGACTCTGTTCCGGACGATGATAAATCCAGCGACTCTCAGAAGCCAGAGATCGATGATCCTTGTCCCCTCGACGACTCAAAGTTAGCTGAAATTTAACCAAAACCAACCTCACTCAACCTCCATGCTAGCATCCTCAGGCACGTGGAATTGCCATGACCTGCCACTCGCATCACATGTGCACCCATCCTTAATTTGACACATGTCCTCCCTCGTTGTCGAATATCCATTGTCCTTGGCGATTCTTCCATCCTCCTTTGTCCTCAACGATCCATCATCATTGATGATTCATCCATTCTCCCCCATCGTCAGTGATCCTTCGTCGGAAATCCTCCTTTTTGTTATGTGCTTCCTTGTCATAGGTGATTCCTTGCAGTGTGGCACCTCCTCCTCATCGGGGATCCCTCATTGTCATTGCTCCTTCCATCCTTACTCCTCGCTAAAGTGGGGCCCTCTATAGTCCCATGCAATCACAATATGACGCATGGTACCCCTCACGACACACTATCTACCACATTGATATCCTAGTAAGCTAGAATAGTGGAATCTATGAGGGGTTGGACTTCAAATTGCCTATATATATCTATTTTTTCTGATTTTTGTAATTATATTGTACCATTTTATTTTATTTATTTTTATTTATTTTGTATACATTTCTATAAATAATTGATTTTGATTTTGTATAGTTATTTTATTTTATTTATTTATTTTTATTTTTATTTTTTGGTTTGTAAATATTTTTATTTTGTTTCATGTATGTTATTTTATTTTATTCTAATTATTTGTTTTTCTTTTATTTTTTGTAAATTATTTAATTTATTTATAAGGATATGAAAAATAATAATAATAATTCGCACTAAGACCTAGGTTGATGTGTGTTTTTGTACATATTTGTATTTTAAATTTTATTATTCTCCATTTTTCGTTTTTCGTTTTTATTTGTTATTTTTCTTTTTATTTTTAAACTCAATTGTCCTTTTGTACATTTGTTTTTAATCTTTTACTGTTACCTTTTACCCATCTCTCCCAGGCTCTATTTTCTAGGCCTCCCTATAATATAGGGATTTCCTAAGAAATATGAATTCTCTATAATATAGGGATATCTAGAAAATACATTAGCTTATATTTGAAACTCCCCTCATAAATGTTTTGAAACGTAAATATGATATAATTTAATACAATTATTATTTTATATTATAATTATATTATATTATAACATTTAGTTTTTTACAAGAAAGTAGAGATTATATTAATATAACAGTGTTATGACTACTGTGAAAACATATACATAGTTCAGAAATGCATCCTGTGCATGAGGTCCAAAATTACATATATAGGGGCCATAAGAAAAAGCCCAGAAATGCCTATTTTAACTTAGATTCCAAAAATTGAATCCTATGGAGTTAAAAACTTGCAAATAGTGTATCTTCAAAGTAACCAAAACTGGGCAAGATCCAAGAGAGGAGAGGAGCATAGATACACCTGCTACTCTAGGTTCGAGGGACCTTCATTCAGCGATACCTTCACCCCTGCATCTTGTTGGAGGGTTGTTTTGGCGGCTTGAAGCTCCAGCTTTTCCATCCTGGATTCTAAATCCCCAATTCTTTCATTAACCTGTTGGGTCGTTTGTGTGAGATCCTACACAACTTCTTATTGAGTTTAATTAGGTCTTCTTCGAGCATCTCAATCCTTCTTCCACCTTCCCCATCCATCAGAATAAGAAACCTTCTATGTGCGCTTAGTTTCCTCTTTAGTTTGCGGATTTCCTGTTCCAGTGAAGGGGGACGAATGGGTGGAGAAACAGACTCCAAGATGGAGTCCATTCAACAGGGTGGAGGATAATCCGATAGCATATGAAGGGCAAGGGACCATGCAAAATGATCTTAGATAGACAGACGTTCACCCAAGGAGGATAAGGCTGAGATGCAAGATTACGCCACCTTTAATTTAACTACAGGATGAGTGTGTGAATCCATGATTTGGAGGGACCTCACGAGAGCACCTTGCGGGAGAGAGATGGCCTCAGTATTGGTCTTCTTGAGGGGCGTGAGGGAAGCCTCATGCAGGAGTGTGTGGAGTGACGTGACCTAGAGGGAGAAGTACCTTTGCGCAAGGGAGACATCATACGCTGAGAAGATGCCACAGATCATGATGAGGGGAGGAGCATCGTCTAGATGCCCCTTGGCACGAGACCACCTATGAGCCTCCCACCTCAGGTCGTTAAGGGATTGGGGTGAAGGACAAGGTTGAATTAAGTGAGAGGATCCCCTTTCTCAAGGGAGTGGTGGCTTTAGCTACTTGATCCTCTTCTCCATTTAAATGCTGAAGAACATGGAAAAAATCAATCTTCCAGAAGGATTTAGAGAGTCGTTGGATTTTCTTGAGTAGTTGTCGCAATTTTATTTGATTTGGTAATGACTTAGTGACCAAGGCTTGGATTAGGAGCCGATAATATCCTATCACCGAGATTCTAGAGACTCTGAGCTTCTGCCATGTTATTGGTGTCTTCCCCTAATCCCCAAGAATAGACCAGTTCTAATATTTCGTCGGGGCCAAAGAGAACCCCTCCCCCTTCTGTCGCCCCTGGGTTTTCTTTTGAAGATCCATCAAAGAAAAGGATGTGTTTGTGTTGAGCATGCCGCCAATGTTTGAACTCTACTTCTTCCTTACGCAGTTCCCAGGATTTGTAAAGTTTCTTTGGGGAGGGGGAAGGGGGTTTAAGGTATGGTGTGAGGCTATGAATCCAGGATTATTTAGGGTGGGAGAGAGGACAGTTGTTGGAGGTTGACCAAAGGAAGGTGAGAGGTAGTCTCCCAGGAGATCTTTGTATTTGGCAGAAACATGGGTGGGGGTGGAGGTATGATTTCTGAAAATACAGATGTTTATTTCTAGTCATATTTTCAATAAAATAAATTTAGGTAGGGTTAGCCAGAAACACTTAAGCTAATCTTTAGATTTGAGCAAAAAGGGGCAAAGGGAAGCCCAGTTTCTTAGTAGAGAGGGGATATCTGGAGGTATTTGGACAACCGGGGCCCACCCTGACAGGGATAAGCTCCAAACTTATTTTGTAAAGGGGCAGTTAAGGAGCAGATGGTCAGTTGAGTCTTCATGGGAGCAGCAGAGAGGGCATATCGAGGGGCTTTCCCAGCCTTTTCTCTGGAGGTTATCACCCGTCAGAATACTGTTATGTGTTAAGTTCCAAATGAAGAAGTCCACTTTAGGTAGGATTTTGACTTGCCAAATCTCTTTCCATAGTGTCGGATTTTCTGGGATCTGGGGTGCTGCAGAGAGGATTGTGTAGCCCGTTGCTACTAAGTAGTCCCCTGAATGGATTCCCCAACCTCATTTGTCCTTTATTATTTTGGATATTGGATATTTTCCTTGAAGCAGAGAAATCATAAATTATTTTTCATGGTGTAACTGGGGGGGGCAATCAAGGAAGACCCATCTCGCCCAATCTTTGGTTTTGCCTCTTTGCCAGAGGGAAATATCCCAAAGGGTGCTGATATTTTGAGAATTTAGAAAGGCTTTAAGAAGAGTCGTTCCTGGAATAGTGTCGAGCGGGGGGTACCCCATTATGGAGTCTTCCCAGATTCAAATTTTTTTCCCATTTCCTAGAATCCAAGTAAGATCAGTAGCGAAGAAATTATGCACTTTTGAGTAGATGGAGAAGATCAGAGAACCATGATTGGATTTAGGTGGGGCGTCTAGACATTGGAGCCTCGGGCCAGAAAAATATTTCTTCCAAGTAGTTTTTTTCCACTAGGAGCTCCTCCCTGACACTACATTCCAAATAAATTTCTCTCCTAGAGGAAGATTTTGGATTTGTAGATCACGGGGTTGGAGACCGCCTTCATGGATAGGCTAAGAAATTTTCCCCCAACTGACCAATGAGAGTTTTTTGTCATTGTTTTTTCCTCCTTTATATAGAAATCATCGCAAAATGGCTTCAATTTTAGTGACAATGCCTCTTGGGGCTAACAAGATTGAAGATTGATATATAGGGATGCTTGAGAGGACTGACTTTATAAGAACTAGCTTACCTGCTGGATTTAACTATCTTGAACCCCAAGCGCTTATTCT
Source organism: Picea sitchensis (assembly GCA_010110895.2). Lineage (NCBI taxonomy): Eukaryota > Viridiplantae > Streptophyta > Pinopsida > Pinales > Pinaceae > Picea > Picea sitchensis. The sequence goes on along the minus strand of SNQJ01S0137284.1, from coordinate 60,204 downwards.
AGCTTTGATTTTGTCGACTAGGGGTGCCCAACACAAGGACTTGGCAGAGGCTTTAAAAATGGGGACTCCTAAATACTTGAAGGAGTCCCACTAATTTTTTCCCATTATTCCTAGAATTCGGGTGATGTTAGTCATCTCCCTCGGGGTGAAATTCCAACCATAAATTTGACTCTTCCTGTAGTTGATTTTGCTTCTTGAGATTGCTTGATATTTGTCTAGTTCAGATTTGAATTTTCTGGCCAAGTGGTTTCTTGCGCTTCTTAGGAGAATGGTGTCATCGACGAACTAAGCATGGTTGATATCTCTGTCTCCTCTGGCTATGCACAGTCCCATTATCTCTTGAAGTTGTTGACTTTGATCTAGTTGGAAACTCAACACTGACGCCTGAGTGGAATAGAGTGGCGGGGAGAGGGGACAGCCTTGTCATAGTCCTCGAGAGCCTAGGAAAAATCCAGTTGCTTGTTCGTTAACCAGAGGTTCTATCCATGATATTCCAATGCATGCTTGTGTCCACTTGACAAAGAAGTGGTCAAAACCGAGACACTACATAACCTAAAAAAGAAAGTTGTATCTTACCCTGTCAAAGGCATTTTCCATATCCAATTTGATTACCATACCTTTTTATTTCTGAGATTGGCTTGAGTGAATGGCCTTCTGGAAAAGCATAATATTATCACCAATGTTTATGCGCTTGATGAAGCCCCCTTGATTTTCAGGAATGATTGAAGGTAGTATGATTTTGATCTGATTGGCCACAATTTTAGTGATGATTTTTTAACCGATGTTGCAAAGGGAGATTGTCGTGAAACAATCAAAGGAAGTGGATCCTTTTTCCTTTGGAATGAGGGATAGGAAAGCTAAGTTGGTGCTTCCTCCAATCTTGCTACAGGATTTTGATTTTTGAATCATTTTGTGAGTTCGTTCTTAATTATTTTCTAGCAAACTTTGATGAACCAGGCCGTAAAGCCATCTGGACCTAGGGCTTTGTTAGACTCCATATTGTCTATAGCTTTATTGATTTATTTTTTAGAGATCAATGCTGTGAGAGTTGAGTTATATTCCAAAGAGACCCTTTTGGGAATCAAATTTATGACATCGCAGGTGGAAGCTTCCAGGGGAGGGGGCTCTTTTGTGTAGATATCTCTGAAGTGTAAATAAGTTGATTGCTTAATGTCTTCAAAATTGGAAAGGATTTGTTCTTAGGTGTGGATTTATTTGATAGAATTGAACTTCTTTCAACCTTCCGCCTATTTGTGGAAGAAGTTGGTGTTTTTATCCCCCGCTTGGAGCCAGAGGATTCTATATATTTTCCACCAATAATCCTCCTCCTGACGACAAGCCCTATGGAGGTTTTTGTACAACTAGTGTTCTTTTTCCAAAGAGAAGGGGTCTATAGGGAGGGTCTCTTCCTGGATTTGATGTTGTTCCAGGGCGTTCTGCACTACTAGTCGCTGATGGGGGGGGGTTTGAGAGTTTTGGCCTAGTATTTAGGAGTCGCTTTAAGTCTCCTCAACTTTTCTTCCCAAATGAAGAAGGGTGAGCCTATGATTGAATCCTTCTAGACTGAGGAGAGGAGATCTAGAAACCCTTCTTGCTGAATCCAGGAGGGGATAAACCAAAAAGGGATGGGGACCAAGTTGCAATCTTGCATGATATATAAGAGGATTGGTTTGTGGTTTGAGGCATTAAAAGGGAGGATAGAGGATTCAAGGTTAAGGCCAAGAAGGAGGAGAGAGTATTGAGCCAAAAATTTGTCAAGACGAGCAGCTATATGTCTCAGGCCTATTCTTCTACTGGACCAAGTGAACAGCCCTTTGGGAGGCTTAAAGTCTTCTAGGTCCCAATCCAATATTAGGTCATCAACTATTTCCCAGATGGGGTCTCTGAATGGGGTCCCCCCTTAGTTTTCCAGGGCGGAAAGGGTGAGATTTAGATCCCTGGCTAGAATTATATTCTCGGGATGATGTAGCTCCAGGAAATCTTGAATAGACTTCCAACATTCTCTTTTTTCTGCAAGGAGAACTAGAACATAAATTTTGAAGAGACTTACTTGAAGGTCCATATGTTTATGGAGAATATTTTTGAATATCCAATGTGGACAGTTGAGGGATTAGATCAGGTCAAACTTGCTAGGATTCCAAAGAGTTCCTAGGCCGCCCGAGGCACCTCGAGAGCTTACTGCTATTCCTTCTCCTAAATTCCAGAATGACTTTCTGGTCTAGAGGAACTGTTGTTCCTCCAACTTGGTCTCCTGGACTAAGAGGATGCCTGGGGTGGATATACACATTAGATATTTCATTGCTTCAACTTTTTGTTTGTTCCCTAGACCCCTACAGTTCTAGGAGACGACCTTCATTACTTACCTTTGTTGGTTGTGGAAGTTCCTTTAGGTAACTTCTCTTGTTGCCTTGTTTTTTTGGGGTTTAACAACCCTTCCAGGGTTGATTTTCCTCCCTACAAATTGTCTTTGTAAGTTTCTTCTTCTATGCATTCTGTTGGCCCTTGACCAAGTTTTGAAGAGTACTTGGTCTTACTCGACCACTTTTGGGATTGCGACAGCTTTCCAAGGAAGGAGCGCAACGTGAAGCAAAAAATAAGGAAGCAAGACCTATTTTGGGGTCCATTTTAGGGTTTTGGGTTGATGTAACGGGAAAGGGATGTCGGCCCATGGGTTTACCCACGTTTAGGCCCATTTTGTAATATATAAATAGGCAATATAGATAGTAAGATAGGGGAGATAGTAATGTAGTACATATGTGTGATGTATGAATGAAATCTTAGTGCTAGTAACGGGATCTGTGTTATCAGATGTATCTTAGAGTGCTCTGTGCATGAGATCAGAGATCTAAGTGTAGGTTGTTATAGTCTGATACTGAAGAGAAAGGAAGAAGGATCTAGCGAGCTACACAGATCTTCTATCATGTGCAAAGTAAGGTTCGTTAAAGCTCTGTGCTCTAACTACTTGACCAGGATAAGATAAAGAAGACTTTGTGGACGTATCCCCAGGTGGGGGTGAACCACGGTAACTATGTGTATAGTGTTTTGTGCTTCGCTCTTATGTATGTATCTCTTTCTTGGCTAAGTGCTTGATGTGGTTAAGTAGATCTAGTCATGCTCTGTGCTGTTGATGAATGAATGAACATTAGATCTGATATATGAGATTCTTAGTGCTTGATCTATTGAATCTAACCTATATTTATGTGAATAAGTACTGAATCATTCTTAATATAAGTATTCACTGCGATTCTCTGTGACTTCTGCGAAGTATATTAATGAATGTATGTTAAGGAATAACTGATGCTAAGTGAGTTGTAGGAAAGATAATCACAGATATGTGTCCCAGCTAAGGTTGCAGATACCTAAGTCTTGCAACCACCCCTGCCTCTACCTCGGGTGAGACTTCATCTGCTTCACAGGTTTTTCCAAAAGGGCCAGTAGTTAGGGCTTTGTTGGTGCGCTCTTGAGCTTTAAACCCTGGGTCTGCCCCTGTGCCAACAAATGGTTCCGTTGTTGGAACCTAGAACTGTGATTGATGGGAACTGAAGAAGAAGAAGCTTTGTGTGAAATAAGCTCTCTGCGTAGATCTATTTCCCTAGTGTGCATTGTTCTATTTGACCTGTGAAGATTTGTGCCAAGAAAAGAGGTCAGATCTGAAGAAAGAGAGGTCAGATCTAAAGAAAAGAAGTCAGATCTGGGAAGAAAAAAGTAATATCTGTAAGCTCTATGCCTTGATAAAGGTAAGAGTAGTTAAAAGTTTTAGATCTGGGAGCTTTGTGCTCTGTAGAAGTAAGATAAGTGAAATTTTTTGTTTCTAAAGCATGGATCTAGGTATGTTTGATAGATTATGTCCTAGCTTCAAAACTAGGGCATTAATAGATGAAAGAAAGTTTGATATGAATAGATTTGATAAGTATAGTGATAGATGTGTTATACCTATGCATCGAAAGAATGTCTGGACTAACAAGTGGATGCAGGCTCCTAGAAAAAAAAAATTGCAGGTTAGCCACCATGATCCTAGTGCGCAGTACAAAAGGAGTTGGGGAACATCTAAATGGACGAGAGGATTAACCCTCTATTATAGTTGCAGACGACTGAGACATCTTGCTAAAGAATTCCCTGGGAGAAGACCTAGTTGCCTATGTTGTAAGGCTATGGACCATGAAGTATTGGATTCCCCTAAAATGATTGCTAGGCTTGAGAAGCTGACTATGGAACAAGAAAACCCCGAGGGAGATCAAGAGACCAAGATTATAGAGAAAACCCAGAAGGAATCAAAAAAGATATTTCTACAGATGAGAGATACCTTGAATGACCACCGACATGTTAGGCTATAGAGATCTTCAAAGAAAAGGAGAAAATCGAAGAAAGAATAGGGGACTTTGACATTGATTGTACTCTTGATGAAAAAGCGTAAGTGAAAATTATGCCAAAAAGAACTTGGGAAGCTATAGGAAATCCTGCCATGATCCCTTCCCTAAGAGGAACAAGTTTCTTTAGAGAAAAGATAATAAACCTATCTGGAAGGCTCGCCCGGATACCTATGACTGTCAATGGAACTTTGACAGAGGAAGACTTTGAGATCATTAAATTTGTTGAAGACAATGCCCCATTTACCATGATCATAGGAAAACCTTGGATTGATAGAGAACACGCCAGACGAAGAGAAGAAGAGAAAGTGTTGGAACAGAAGAAGCAAGAGTTAAAAGACTTTATGACCAGAAGGATCACACACTTGATTGAAGAATAGAAGAGAAGATCATAGATATTTAATATTAATACCTTCGATTTCGAAGCTAAGAGAATACCTGAGGATCCGCAGAAGATCGAGTTACCTATTTTTGATACAGAAGAAGTATTATCAAGGAACCCTAAGAAATATTTTCCACAATGCGAAGTAACTAAGACCATGGAAGATACACATTAGAATGGTAAAAGCATTACTGAGATGAAACTCACTGGGAAGAAGACTAGGAAGTTAAGAAAGAAAAGGGCTAATACTGTAAGGTTACAAGAGGTTCTAGAGGACACTTCACAGCAAGAAGAATTGCAGAATGGGAGCTTCGCCGAGATATCAGAACAATGACATAGAGTACCTCACCATGACGAAGCAATATGGTCATTGGAACCGATATACCCATTCGACCACCGCTCCGAATGGATCGAAAAATAGTTATGGGTTACAACTAGACCGTTGGATAGTACCAGAATGGATAGAACGGAGTTAATGAAGGCCCCATGTCCGTTGCAAGCAGACTGTTGCTGAGATTTCCTACATAACCTGACATGCTACGCACCGAGAATGATTTTTGCTAACTGATAATCTGAGCGCAAACCCCGAGATTTACTTACCCTGAGATCATTGCCTTACTATTCACTGTCGTCTCTGAATTCCTTTTTCACTCGATCCAACTGACCCAATTTTGTATGTCGAACACGCTCAACACTGCTAATAAAATTGTTGAAGAATTTATAATTGATTTAATGGCTGAGAGAGTCATGTCAGAATACGAAATGTCTACAGGTGTACATGCATCGTCCTCGGGCGTACTACCAACTTCCCCTTCCACTGTTCGAGCAAGACCATCCAAACCGCCTTCGGAAAGACGATCTAAGCTTAGAAATGACTTCGCCACTGTGAAGATTATACCAAGCATCTTTCCTAAATATATCCCATCAGTAAGCGGACCAGTGAATCGAGACTTTGTACCTAGAGACTTCAACTATGTTGTAGTCACTGCGTACGTCCTGAAAGGGGTGCACGCAGTTCATGCTGACCGGGAGAAGCTCACCTTGCTGAAATTTAGTGATTTTAACCTTGGAGATCGCAAGTTATACAGTATGCTAGCCCCATACAACTATTTGACTATTACAAAAGGAAATAACCCCAATATTGTACCGCAGCAATGGACCCATAACCTTGCACAATCAACCCTCCTCAACGTAATGAAGTTTCCACATTTTGGGAGGCATCAAGAAGTAAATGCCTGTGTTTGACTGTTGTTGTCCTGCTAACACAGAGGATACCTATGGTTGGATTGACGCATCACCGTGGATCTGATTCTGATCAATTAGATCACTGGGCTAAGCATGTAGGGCCCTGACCCGCAGGACTTTTACCCTGGAAAGACCGCAGATCGTGCTCTCGCTCAACGAATAAAAGACACATATTGTGATCTGGAGAAAGGCACGCGAGGTTACAAGGTAGCCTCCATTGAGAATGCAGTAGTACGTTTTGGTTACTAGCTTATTGCAGGCAAGTTAGTCCAAAAAAACAGACCTACATAGGTGACCAGATTTGTAGTTGACCTTGCAGTGAAGTGTGCGGAGGGTCTACAAATGAATTGGGCAAAATACCTCATAAATCAGCTAGAGCTTGATTATAGACAAGCGCAGGACCAAGGGTATGAGTTACATTTTATCTAGTTGCTCATATTCATCGCCTTCATCATGTGGGAACTTCCCAAGGGAACCACATTTCAGGAGATCGAACCCTTCAAACCCCTGGCCGCGAAGTTCTATACGTTGTGGTACTCCAATGACATGAACAAACAGTGGCAGTCCAATGCCGTCTTCCATGCGTACTACATTCAGTCTACACTGCGCATTACACCCAACACTCTTCATAGGTTTCGACCTTTGATGAAATTCAACGCAGATCGTCACTTCACCTACATCACAACGCACATAGACGAGCACAAACAACAACTCTAGTCATATTACAAGCTGAAAGAAGATGACCTGGAGGAGATTACCAAGGAATGGTTGACAGACCTCCTTGTTGCAGTAGACCCCACAAAGATGTCCGACGTAGATATACCTAAACCTATGCCAGATACACCAGGGCCACACTTAAGACTACGCTTCCCCAGATGATTTTGACTTCTTAATTGCTGCGGTGAATGATGTCTCATTAGAGCTCGCAGAAAAGAAAGAAGCAAAGAAGGAGGAATTATTCCGCCGGATCACAGGTGAATTCAAAGAAGTGCAACAGGCACTTTAGTCCATCCAAGAAACTTCTATGACACCGTTAACAATGGAATTATCAGGAACATGCAATGAGCCCACACAGTTACGCTAGATTGCTGAGAAAGTCGAATCTCAACTTCAACGAGCTCAAGAAGACATAGTGAAAGACACCCAGACTTTGGCGCTAGCATAGAACGCATATGAAGAGTGACGGAGAAGGGAAGAACAGGAGCAGCTTGACTTACAAGTGAAATGGGAGGAGGAAAAAGCCCAGTTACAGCAGAGCAAGGGCCAGTTACTAGCATAGCACCTTGAAACAAAAGAAAGAGTTCACAAGGCACTGCGCTCTATGACAATCATATAAGTGAATATGGAAGATCATCTTCCACAGCAGGTGACCCAACTGGAAGAAGTAATACAACAACTTCAACAACGCATCACGGATCTGGAGCTCTGCACCATGCCTAAGACACCCTAAGAGATAAGAGATTTAAGAGAAGCCACTGCTTGAAGTGCAGTCGAACGATTAAAAACTTTGGCTTCAGAATGTAGGCAGCTAAGCACCAGAAGCTCCCAGACCTATGAAACCCTCAAAGAGAATCCAGAATTGCAGACATTGGAGGCACAGATCCATGAAGAAAAGAAACATGCAGATGTGATACAAGCACAGCTGAAGTCCATGACCCCGGTCGAAAGAATGAAGAGGTTTGCAGATCAACGCACATCCCAACAACAAGTACACACGTTGCAAAGTAAAGTAATGGACATCTCTCAACGACTGCAACCACTCCAAGAGAAGGCATGCCAATTGTTCGCCAAACTTGAAATCCGGGGAGCTCAACTCAAACAAGGTGTCATCACTGCAGAACAATGCCTGGAAGGACCGCTCAATGACACAGTACTCCAAGAATTTACTGAACAAGAGGTTGTCGCACTACAACAGGTCGAAGCCGCTCAAGCCATGTTGGAGGCGTTTCAAGAAGAATTGCTCAGAGCTGAGTGAATTGGGACGAGTCACAGGTGAGTGTTGGGGGCATGTTGTCCCTTGACCAAGTTTTGAAGAGTACTTGGTCTTACTCGACCACTTTTGGGACTGCGACAACTTGCCAAGGAAGGAGCGTAATGCGAAGAAGAAAATAAGGAAGCAAGACCTATTTTGGGGTCCATTTTAGGGTTTTGGGTTGATGTAATGGGAAAGGGATGTCGGCGCATGGGTTTACCCACGTTTAGGCCCATTTTGTAATCTATAAATAGGCAATATAGATAGTAAAATAGGGGAGATAGTAATGTCGCGTTGGACGTTTGAGTAGGGTCTTCTCTTTCATTTTCTGGGGAGGACGGTGTGATGGGTGGAAAAGTTTCAACCACGTTTTCTTCAGTTTCTGGCTCTTCTAGGACGTAAAAGATATTACTAGGTTCAGTTTGTGTTTTTTCTGTCAGAGCTTCCTTTCTGGCTAGGGGGGGATTAGTGTTTTTCCCCTCTCTGCGCGGTCCAGATTTAGGATTTTATATATGTCTTTTGGTTTGCTGCCACCCCTCTTTTGAATCTTTTTCTTGTTGGGATTGAGGAATTTTTGGGCAATTCTACTGTTAATGCCCATACTCGTGGCAATGTCTGCATTGGAATGGAAGTTGTTCGTAGTCTAGCTTTGGGAAGTGTTTCCAATCACCTACAGTCAATTTTATTTCTTCCAGTAATCCATATTCTAAGTCGAATTCAACATAGATACGAGCACATGAGTATTGATATTTAGGGTTTTCTTTGTCAATGGACTTGCCTAGCTTGTTTCCAATGGTCTGCAATGAGGAGGGTGTCCAGTAGTGGATCGAGAGGTTAGGGAGCCTGAACCACAATGAGATTTCCTTAGGTACATCCAAAGAAGGATCGAAGTCGAGGGTCCAATGATTCAGATACATCCCTTGAGGCCCCATGAAATAGGGCCCATTTCTGAAGATCAGATTGCGATCATCTATGGAGATGAATTTGAACAGAAATGACCCTCCACCAACCGCATAGCAGGTGACACTACTGGTAATCAGAGGGCGCCATTTCTTATGGATCCAGTTTTTGATAGTACGAGGCAAGGGCCAGAGCTCGACGAACTATCCCACCAGGGCCCGATCTACCAAAGACACCATGATTTTCATCGGTTGCTCTAGGGGAAGGGCGATGACTGGAACATCATCCAGTCTTTTGAAAAACTTGGGGGGCGGAGTGGAGGCAGGTTTCTTACCTTCGGATATGAGAAAACCTTTGAAGGCAACTGCATCTACTGAGGGTGGCGGGGGAGTCAGTTGCTCGCCACCCCTTTCAGAGCTCATGGAGCCCGAGACCAAAACCTATCTCTAGAAGGAGGATCCCTCGCTAGGGTTTTTGGCAGAAAATAACTATGTTAAGAGATGACCTAGTGAGTCACCATTGTTCTATGCTATATTATAACATATTTAATTAATGTATATATTGGAAATTACGTGAGCAATATACATATGTGAGGGAAATATGTCTAATGGTGTTAAATATGTCCATACTGTATATTATCCATCACCTTACACACCACACATATTTTA
>SNQJ01S0137284.1:28781-50660 GCA_010110895.2 Picea sitchensis | reverse complement strand
AGTATTCTGACGGGTGATAACCTCCAGAGAAAAGGCTGGGAAAGCCCCTCGATATGCCCTCTCTGCTGCTCCCATGAAGACTCAACTGACCATCTGCTCCTTAACTGCCCCTTTACAAAATAAGTTTGGAGCTTATCCCTGTCAGGGTGGGCCCCGGTTGTCCAAATACCTCCAGATATCCCCTCTCTACTAAGAAACTGGGCTTCCCTTTGCCCCTTTTTGCTCAAATCTAAAGATTAGCTTAAGTGTTTCTGGCTAACCCTACCTAAATTTATTTTATTGAAAATATGACTAGAAATAAACATCTGTATTTTCAGAAATCATACCTCCACCCCCACCCATGTTTCTGCCAAATACAAAGATCTCCTGGGAGACTACCTCTCACCTTCCTTTGGTCAACCTCCAACAACTGTCCTCTCTCCCACCCTAAATAATCCTGGATTCATAGCCTCACACCATACCTTAAACCCCCTTCCCCCTCCCCAAAGAAACTTTACAAATCCTGGGAACTGCGTAAGGAAGAAGTAGAGTTCAAACATTGGCGGCATGCTCAACACAAACACATCCTTTTCTTTGATGGATCTTCAAAAGAAAACCCAGGGGCGACAGAAGGGGGAGGGGTTCTCTTTGGCCCCGACGAAATATTAGAACTGGTCTATTCTTGGGGATTAGGGGAAGACACCAATAACATGGCAGAAGCTCAGAGTCTCTAGAATCTCGGTGATAGGATATTATCGGCTCCTAATCCAAGCCTTGGTCACTAAGTCATTACCAAATCAAATAAAATTGCGACAACTACTCAAGAAAATCCAACGACTCTCTAAATCCTTCTGGAAGATTGATTTTTTCCATGTTCTTCAGCATTTAAATGGAGAAGAGGATCAAGTAGCTAAAGCCACCACTCCCTTGAGAAAGGGGATCCTCTCACTTAATTCAACCTTGTCCTTCACCCCAATCCCTTAACGACCTGAGGTGGGAGGCTCATAGGTGGTCTCGTGCCAAGGGGCATCTAGACGATGCTCCTCCCCTCATCATGATCTGTGGCATCTTCTCAGCGTATGATGTCTCCCTTGCGCAAAGGTACTTCTCCCTCTAGGTCACGTCACTCCACACACTCCTGCATGAGGCTTCCCTCACGCCCCTCAAGAAGACCAATACTGAGGCCATCTCTCTCCCGCAAGGTGCTCTCGTGAGGTCCCTCCAAATCATGGATTCACACACTCATCCTGTAGTTAAATTAAAGGTGGCGTAATCTTGCATCTCAGCCTTATCCTCCTTGGGTGAACGTCTGTCTATCTAAGATCATTTTGCATGGTCCCTTGCCCTTCATATGCTATCGGATTATCCTCCACCCTGTTGAATGGACTCCATCTTGGAGTCTGTTTCTCCACCCATTCGTCCCCCTTCACTGGAACAGGAAATCCGCAAACTAAAGAGGAAACTAAGCGCACATAGAAGGTTTCTTATTCTGATGGATGGGGAAGGTGGAAGAAGGATTGAGATGCTCGAAGAAGACCTAATTAAACTCAATAAGAAGTTGTGTAGGATCTCACACAAACGACCCAACAGGTTAATGAAAGAATTGGGGATTTAGAATCCAGGATGGAAAAGCTGGAGCTTCAAGCCGCCAAAACAACCCTCCAACAAGATGCAGGGGTGAAGGTATCGCTGAATGAAGGTCCCTCGAACCTAGAGTAGCAGGTGTATCTATGCTCCTCTCCTCTCTTGGATCTTGCCCAGTTTTGGTTACTTTGAAGATACACTATTTGCAAGTTTTTAACTCCATAGGATTCAATTTTTGGAATCTAAGTTAAAATAGGCATTTCTGGGCTTTTTCTTATGGCCCCTATATATGTAATTTTGGACCTCATGCACAGGATGCATTTCTGAACTATGTATATGTTTTCACAGTAGTCATAACACTGTTATATTAATATAATCTCTACTTTCTTGTAAAAAACTAAATGTTATAATATAATATAATTATAATATAAAATAATAATTGTATTAAATTATATCATATTTACGTTTCAAAACATTTATGAGGGGAGTTTCAAATATAAGCTAATGTATTTTCTAGATATCCCTATATTATAGAGAATTCATATTTCTTAGGAAATCCCTATATTATAGGGAGGCCTAGAAAATAGAGCCTGGGAGAGATGGGTAAAAGGTAACAGTAAAAGATTAAAAACAAATGTACAAAAGGACAATTGAGTTTAAAAATAAAAAGAAAAATAACAAATAAAAACGAAAAACGAAAAATGGAGAATAATAAAATTTAAAATACAAATATGTACAAAAACACACATCAACCTAGGTCTTAGTGCGAATTATTATTATTATTTTTCATATCCTTATAAATAAATTAAATAATTTACAAAAAATAAAAGAAAAACAAATAATTAGAATAAAATAAAATAACATACATGAAACAAAATAAAAATATTTACAAACCAAAAAATAAAAATAAAAATAAATAAATAAAATAAAATAACTATACAAAATCAAAATCAATTATTTATAGAAATGTATACAAAATAAATAAAAATAAATAAAATAAAATGGTACAATATAATTACAAAAATCAGAAAAAATAGATATATATAGGCAATTTGAAGTCCAACCCCTCATAGATTCCACTATTCTAGCTTACTAGGATATCAATGTGGTAGATAGTGTGTCGTGAGGGGTACCATGCGTCATATTGTGATTGCATGGGACTATAGAGGGCCCCACTTTAGCGAGGAGTAAGGATGGAAGGAGCAATGACAATGAGGGATCCCCGATGAGGAGGAGGTGCCACACTGCAAGGAATCACCTATGACAAGGAAGCACATAACAAAAAGGAGGATTTCCGACGAAGGATCACTGACGATGGGGGAGAATGGATGAATCATCAATGATGATGGATCGTTGAGGACAAAGGAGGATGGAAGAATCGCCAAGGACAATGGATATTCGACAACGAGGGAGGACATGTGTCAAATTAAGGATGGGTGCACATGTGATGCGAGTGGCAGGTCATGGCAATTCCACGTGCCTGAGGATGCTAGCATGGAGGTTGAGTGAGGTTGGTTTTGGTTAAATTTCAGCTAACTTTGAGTCGTCGAGGGGACAAGGATCATCGATCTCTGGCTTCTGAGAGTCGCTGGATTTATCATCGTCCGGAACAGAGTCAGGGTAGTCAAAGACCATGAGTGAATAAACCTCCAATGATGAATGAGGATAGGTGGCATCGTCTTCATAGAATGGATTCAGGAAAGTCAAAGTGCTAGGGAGAGGGGAGCTCCGATGACAAGAAGGCCCGACGATGTCGTTGTCGGGGAATGTGGTCGAAAGGCTGGGAGGATATGAATAAAGTATTTCTTGCCAACGTTGAGGATAGGTAATGGGTTCTACATCAACGAAATGTAGGATGACACAAGTGAGAGGGAACTACATGGATGCCACATGGAAGTGTTGTGGAAAGGTGAGTGAAGACTTAGGAAACTTTGGGAAGCCATAACTTTTGATATGGAACTCAGATTCAAACATGGTGATAGGCATTGGAAATCTATTGAATAGAAGAATCCAACTAAGGGGGTTTAATAAGAGATAATAATAGAAGAAAATAGAGGGAATTCTCAACAAAAAAAGAGAAGGATAAAAAGGGAATAAGATCAAAGGATTCCCCCACATGCTTATCAAGGTCGGAGCAGTCGTGAAAAATGATATCATGCTAACCTATTCCTGCAACCACACAAAAAGACAAAATCAATTACGCGATAAAAATGACATTCACCAACACATGAGAAGCATAATATTTCCTTTCCTTTGATAAAAATTATGAACAAGTATTGAAAGTGAAGAAAATTAGGAGAAGTTTTTCAAAGTATAGGATCAAAAGAGGAAATATATGACTATCAAAGACAATCATTAACTGAGATCGAACCCCCAAACTCCCTCGAGGTAGGAAACAAATAACATAGGCTCCAACAATAGAGGATTAGGAAATATGACCAAAATTAAAGTAGATAAGTTCAACAAAGTGAATAATGTTTTTTGACAATCATGGGTACCACAATGATGCCAAAATTCTAAAATATATAACCTAATATTTCTAGTAGTAGGAATCTAACACACCCTTTTCAAAGAGCCGGATAATGAGATAAATTATTTTATTGGATGGACACCTCAAATTGTTTTTTTTTATCATGGGTTTTCACTTTTAAGACAAGCAGACATCTGCATAAGTGTGTTCCTCATCTCTATTTTCCCAACATTGCTTCGCTACCAATGAGCATCTATAGCCCCGGAAAATTTTCCTCGATACCATACAAGCATAGCCCTACTACCAACTGGAGTCCATATCCCTGACGGGATTACATGTATTTCCCACATTATTAATAGTGATTTCAACTTCATTTTTTATTTTAGAAAATACCCACCCTATTAGATTTACATATAGATATGCATATACACATAGGGTGAAGGAAGCATGGTTATATGAGAGTTTATTTGATTTTCTAAGTAGATGTTATGAATTTCAGTTTAATCCACATGTTTCCCCAAAAACTAACATAGTATTGGCCATTTTTATCAATGTGAAGTGGATGGAGCTCAAAGAAAAGACTGGAAAGACACTTTCCTATACTTATGTATTATCATGATACACACAATAGGAACATGTGTTCCACCATAATTATCAGTCTATACCTATAGTTGAGAACTTCATGAATGTTCACTTAGACAGAGTAGCCCATGCATCTTATGACTTGTGAGAAAAATCTTCAGTATGGGACCATAATTGACGAACCCGTCACCAAAATTTAAAGAACAATCCTCAAGTCACGATAAGAGTCAAATCAACTCAGGGGAAAATGTGAGCAGTCAAATCAAAAGATGGAATTAATATGTAAAGAAGAAAGAAGGACTGAAATCAGAAATCAAATTCATGAAAAGAAAATTAAACTAAGGGATATAAATCTAAATTGTCATCCATCAAAAGAGAAATAAAATTGACTAAAAAGTAAGAAGAAAACCCAAAATCAAGCAATAAATATGTTGCAACAAAAAAAAGAGCATTTTTCAATGAAAACTCAAAAAAATAGCCAAGGGAAACAACCAATCAAGAAATGGTAACCATTCGATATCAATCCCAACAAAAGAAAAATCCCATAGTTTTCTATCTGAAATGAAAAACAAACCAAATAACAGGAATTGATGATTCAATGTAAAATATTTGCAACACAATTCTCCAATCCAATTGTCACATGCAATTTCTTTCATTCAGTGTGACAAAAACAACTTTCTGGGAACCTAGCAAAATGGGTTAATGTAGATGCTTAGTCAAAACAACTTTTCAAAATTCAATTTCATGTAATATTCCATAAAACCAAATTCTCTCAAGATTTCTTGACATAAGCAATTCCTTTGTGTTTTTGAAATGATGAATTTCCTAATAATGGAAATTACACTTCATATTTCTCACTCAAGCATTATTTTCTCTTTTCTATAAAAGATCATCAATAACCACATAGATCCCAATAACTCAATCTAATAGAGAAAAGAGGAAAATCAAAGTTATGAAGGTCATCAAAATAGTCATTAAAATGACTCCAAACAATGACTAGATCATTAAACAATATGAGAGTATATGAATGAGAATATATTTCTTATCAGTTATTGAATTGGTGACAAAAGTGTTGCAAATGAATCCGAGTAGCCAAGTTTATATTAACACTTCCCTAAATTGCATTCATTTCAATAGGAAAGATTCTAAGTTGTTGGTTTCACAAACCATTTTCTTGATCTGCATACAAAAGAGAACATTGTGATCAGGTCTTAAGTATTTCGGGAAGAAGTCCTCTTCTCAAATGACTAACTTATTAAAATAAAATTAATCCAAATAAAAATGTAAGGAATGGAATAAAAACTAATGTTAGGAAAAACATGCTAAGCTAAAATAAACTAAAACTAAGTTCGTTGTCAAAAACCTTTGTGTGAAGGCCAGTGCATTTATAAAGTATTGATTAGTTTTCCATTTATTCAAATGTCACAACCTTCTCCCTGAGATATGAGCAGTATGTGCTTTCCCTCAATTTTTTTTTTATTAAATGACTTTAGTGTCATGATTGTTGTGATATTTGGATCTTTGGACACAATGTATTGTTCTTGTAATCATAATCAATCAAATTAACCAAACAAGACTAATAAGATTTCAATCCCTTTCATCTTTCGATGATATCAATCCACCAACAAACATGAGTTATAAAAATCAGATTGAAAACTTGTGAATTGGTAGTGCTAAGATCGAGCCTTTAGTCAATCATTGGATTGGGGAATAAGAAGATGTGTTCCCAATAAATTTTCTAAAAAAAATTCATTAAAGGATTTAAATGACCACGCTTTCCAGAATGTCACAAATGTGTTTCCAGGTAGCCTAAAAGAATACCTCTTGTTCTTGTATAAGAGAGGAATCTTGGGTGAAACAATCTATGACGTAAAGAGTAGAATCGTACTTAAAAGACCTATTGAACAAAGCATAGGACAATGGAATCCAATGCCTAAAAGTTAAAACTACAAGTAATGAAAATAAATAACTAAAATGAAATAAAAAAATTAGCTAAGCTTATTATACAAAAAAGCTATGTAGAAAAATCATGTTGGTTGAAAGTGATAAAAAAAAGGTGGATGACAAAGAAAATATTTGGATAACTTCAAAACCAAGGAAAAATAATGATCTAAGGAAATTACACAGATTTGGAGTGGTTTGAATTTTATATGGGAAGAGTTTTAATACACAAAATTTAGATTCAATGTGTATGGGACATCAAAATCAGAACTTAAAAATGATATCAACCAAGAATTTTTTTCCCATTAGAGTCATGTAGATGTGAATATAGGACATATATGAGTGTTCATTTTCATTACAAGAAGGAATGAATAGTGTCTTAATTTAAAATACCCCACTTGCAAGATGCCACCGTGCATTGGAAATGATTTGACATGGTGATCATGCATAAAAATCAGTGATATGACAATTTCCCAACACATAGAAAAATTCGAGAATGAAATGAAATAAATTTTCCCACGTCAAAATTAAATTTAAAATCCATGCAAGGGGAAATGTAGTGGGGAATACTTCTATTTCTTTCCACCTTTGCTGAGAATTTATTTATTGATAAGCCAACAGTAAATCAAAGAAAAGGAAAATAGAGAACTAATTAAAAAACTAGGAAGCAAAGCTAAACTATGCAAAGGAAATTCACTAATTTATTCTATTCTACTCCTATCCTATGCTACTTAATGGATGAAAAATGAACTATGTAAATTCGTAATGTCAATGTATCCATCCAAGTAATTCCAAGCGTGCAGACATATGTTGAAGACACAATATTAGTGATAGAGCTTGGAATAAGAATTGACTAAAAGTAGGAAAAATTAAGGCATGATAAACTCTATCCACCATAATAGAAATGTAACAGTGATAATTCATCTGAAATATATCTAAAAAGGATCTCTCCAACCATGCTTCAATCCTATCATAAAATATTTCACTTCTATCATATAATTGATGGAAAGAGTTCGAAGGAAAGTAGCATGTCCAATGAGAATCATGCATAGATTTTATATAAAGTGTGTCAGGTGAGAGATTCTTCATGCTAATAAAGTTGTTTATCCCTCAATACAAACCAAAAGAATGAGGGTTTGACATAAACATCAGTGTAGACTGAAGTGCCTCATGGTCTTGGAAAGCCTCTCTCGACTCACACTTCAAGTAACTAATAACTTGAGATAGACTAGTGAGATCAAATGATACATATGGGTTAGGACCAACCATGGTATGAGAGATAATTTAGAAATAATGGTGAGATCCACTAGTATTAACAATATTCAATAGAGGGCTACTTGAAAAGGGAGATTCACTATTTATCAAAAATGAAGAAGAAAAAGAAGAAGACATCATTTGATACACATTTTCTATAGAGTTATCTTCATCCCACAAAAAACGCTGATAACACTTGGTTATAATTAGTTCATATAGAATCCTCTCTATATTCCAAATGTGCATCACCGTCATCAAGTACTTCAACAAGGTCCAGTCCCATTGAGTCTATTTGAATAACACCATGATTATCTCCTTGCCAAGTTAAACGATTAAAGAGATCAGGATATAAGTGATAATAAGTGGAAAAATAAAGAGAATAAAAAACTTCTCTAGAACCAGATAAGTTTTAAGAAAGTGACTCCCTGAGTAGTAGTTCCTCCTCCTTAAGCACATCAATGATTTCTTGTGAATCAATGGGGTCCACACTAGGTGTCATTTTACAATCAACATGTTCTTCCTCAAGAAAGTTTTTTTCTTGTAAACAAGAAGTGGGTTGTTGTGTTACAAGAGGTATGTATTGTATGTTTATTTATTCTCCTTGAGTGAAAAATTTAGCATGGATGTCTTGCTCTTTCATAACATGAGGATCTGAAAAATCTTCCAAAGTGTATTCATAGTTAGAAGAGAGGATAAAATTACATGAATCGTTAGAAAATGAAGTTTCAATAAATGATCCATCAACCATAGGAAAACAATCTTGCTCTATTTTAGTCATTCAAGGAGAGCTTGTAACAACAAGATAGTCCAAACAAACATGAATTAATTCCACTTTATCCAATGGTGAGGTAGGTATCATGTTAAGTGTGTCCAAATTTTCTTCATTAACAAAATGATCAACTTTCAAGTTTTTCTCCATATCTCCCTCCTCCATTTATTGTAATGGAAAATATGAAACAGAATAATGAGATCCTAACATAACCATCGATGTAGATCGAAGTGTCCCATTATCAGTAGGAGAACCCTCTCCTTGGCCAAGTAAAAAAAAAATCTAAACTTGGAATTACAACACAAGGGGACTCTTTTTCGTTACAAGGAAGGTAAAGGGGAATGGAGTGGTGGGAGGATACATAGGTTTCTTCCCAAAAATAATTTTCTATCTGATCTATATCCCCCCTAGTAAAGAAATATAGAGACACATAAAATCCATCCAAGCCATTAACATTTTCCACATTTTCATTTAAATCTAAATCAACATATAAAGGAACATTAGAACATGATTTAGAATATTCATCCACTGACTCATATGTTTTAATAGCAAGAAAAAATGATTTAGAATATTCATCCACTGACTCATATGTTTTAATAGCAAGAAAACTAAAATGAAATCAAATCATTATTAGAGGACCTATCTTCCAAAAGAAATCATATAGAAAAGATGTATTAAATATGATAACAAAATATTTAAGAGATTCATCTTTGTTCTTCTAAGATCTGATATTTTTGCACACAATTAATCATAATTATAACCCTCAAACACATGAAAAAATTTACGCATAAATTGTTCCCATGTGTGAATAGAGGAAACCGACAAAGTCTCATACTAACTCTTAACCTAGCCTAAAAAAGTGAGAGTGAATAACTTGCAAATGATATTTCAATCAGTAATATTGTGAGAAACACAAATTTTCCAAAAATTAAAAGCATGTTCAGATGCAGAGATTTCACCCTCGCCATCAAATCTTAGTTGTGATAAGAAATGTAAAATATTTCTAGGAGCTTTGGGAGGTACAGTACCAGAAAAACACCTCCATAAAGGGATATGGGACAGATCCATTAGTAAATTAAAACAAAACTTAACAAGAATTACTCCATAGGCTCAGCTTGTCATATGGCCCTCCTTCTAGTGCCATTTCTATTAACAATCCAGAATGACCCATTCAATCATATGAGGGAAAATTCTCAATGGAAGGTCCCAATAAGACCCACTTTTGTTTGGGGTAGCATTTATGACGCTTTTATGGGCCTCACTGTCACTCATAATTAAAAGAATAAAAAGGGGAAAGACAACTATCTTCCCCTAAAATAAATCTAAGTAATTATAAGTCTAAACTAACTAAAATCTAACTAATCTAATCTAAACTATTTCTAACCTATACTAGGAGAAAAACAAGAAGAATGAGTACAACAAAAAATAACACCATTAGAACCAGAAATAGTTTGTATATTCCAATGATGAATGAAAAACAAATGCTACAGATGCATAAACAAATAGTTTCAAAATGCATCTATAACATCATTATTGTACCCATGAAGAAATATGTGACAACATAAGTAAACAAAACAGAGTACATAAATAGTTCATACAACAGAATCCTATCTACTCAAGAAAAATATAAATGCATTAAGAATAATATCTACTACATCTAACAAAGCCATAAATTTATGAAATGCCTCCTTCTCTTTATTACTCAGAAGTTAAAGTGCCATCTTTTTTTACAAATGGAAAAAGTATTATCTCTATGCCATGAGTTCTCTTGTATAAGACAAGAAAGAGACTCTTCAGTTATCATCATTGTTCGCTTAATTTTCCTTCCATTTATTTTCTCTCATTTCAAAAATGATCACATGTAAGTGTTACACAGAGAAACTTAATGCACTAATGAGTCATTATGTTCATCCTCAGACAATTTATAAATGATATTTGTTTAAAAACACTCATTGCCTCTATCAATTTGCATTATCTTTTGTTTTTCGTAATTTTCTGGGTGTTTTTGGCTTCGACCTATAGAATTTGATCATTGTGGAAGATTCTCCTCTATATTGTATTTCCAATACTCTATTTTTGGCTCGATTTTTTGCTTGCAGCTAAAGAAATGATGATTTGAAGTTAACATACTTGATTTTTCATCTAAATTTAGGTTCCTCCCGTGTTTTTCATTTTAGAGCCATTTTTTATTTAAATATTCTATAAATTCCTATCCCATCATTCTCTTCACTCTTCCATATTTCCATCGAGCCCTCAATTTCTTGATTTCGTTGCTCGTAGATCTAGATATGGCTTCCTAAAGTTGGTATGATCAATTTTCCCCCCAAATTCGTGGGTGTCTATCTTCTGCATTTTTTGTGCTCCTATGTCATCTTTCTGACCTGGATACCTATACCACTATTTTCCTATGTTCGATACCTTTCCAATGAGGTATCACGGGCCTCATACTGACACCTGTAGCAAACATTATGGTCGTTTGAAAATTTTCACTTACCAACCGTTGATTTAGACTACGGGTGAATTTGGACCATTGATCTTCTTCCTGAAAAAGCATCCCACACTCATGAGAGAGTTAAACGTTTAGTTGTTTAAAAGGTTCAACCCTTATGGATAGTGTGAATAGAACCTGGGAGGACATGAGACCTACAACTTGTAGAACAATTTTTTCCAATTTCTGCTTATTTTTTTTTAAAACAAGAAAATAATAAAAAATGAAAAATATAATACCAAAAATAAATAATAGAAAATAAATTATTTACGGAGTTAAAAATGAAATTTACCCCTAATCAATTAAAAGTGATATTTACAAAAATTATCCTACCCCCAACTAGATTCAAACTTGTGATCTCTAAGGATGAAACACATGTTTTTAACCATTAGGCCACTTTAAGTTCCATGGTCATATTATTTGCATAAAACTATACATCCATGAAAAACTATAAATGAGATTAAATAAAAATAAAATTAATAAATGAAATAAACAAATAATAAAAATAAATAACAAATAAAGTAAATAATTGATAAAAAATATTGAATAATATATATATAAACCCCTCTCCCTTTTTCATGGTCGGAATTTTTTGGATCTCGTGAGCTTATAGTCCACTCCCCATTATTTCCTAACGATGACAACTCAACACTCACAATCCCCCCACAACTTCACTACATGTGTTTTAAATTAATTAATAAAATAATATAAAAAGGAGCCCATATATCTCATGTAATAAAATAATATAAAATTCATGGTTTGGTTGGGTCATTGGGTGTAAAGATCCCTCTTACGTCACGATTAAAAGCGAAGAGAAAATACATTTTTTGTTTTTTTGGGTACTGGACGACCACACAATTACATCTAAACAACACATCTGACGACGGGCACCACGCCCACAGAACAGGAAAAATAAAACTACGACTCTATGCACTAACACAAGAGAAGCTGGGCAAAACATGCACAAATCAAGATAGGATCGACTCCTCGCCGGACGCACACACGACGACGCTTACCCGCTAAGGACAAAATCCCCCATCCCATCACAATGGCCTCAACGGCTAGAAAATAGATCCTCTAAGGTGCACAACAACGAAAGAAGGTGTTACAACCCAAACACCAATAACTACAAAGAGCCACCCCCACAATGGGTAGCACCACCTCGCCCAAGTTATCCTTCACCTCTATCCCTTAGGGCACGCTATGATCCCCTCTTCAAAAACCCTACCATCGCCAGGTGATAGGTGCGGAAAGAACCATGGCGCAACAACATAACTGAACTCTCAAGTTCCTCTAATCAACGCACTAGAAGATCAAGGACGATCTTAACATATTAACACCTGAAGACTAACCCTAGCACCCAATGACAAGTCAGCAAGATGACTAATACGTTCAAGTAACACAACAAAATTCTTGCAATCAACTGCACACCTTGAATAGAATTATTAAGGTACCCATATTTTAAAAGAAAAAAAAAGGGGGGCAATAAAGGATAGTGGTAGTATCGTTTGATATAGGTTAAGCAAGATAAAGGTTAATACTGCAATTTACAAAGTTTAAGAGATACAAAGAAAGGTTAACATATGACCATTGAAATTAACACTAAAGGATAATGGTGTATTAATGATATTAACATATAACCAAAAGCTAACAACAAAATTGGTGAATATAAAAAGGACATCGTGAATATCTTATGTATCTTAGGTATTAATATATTTGTGATGGTTGAGGAAATATAAATAACAGTTTTAATACGCCTGCGCCAAATTCTAAAAAGGATTGAAGGTACAAGAGAACAACAAGCATTCCATAAGTAACATTGTCAACTACCAGAAATTAGATTTCTGCGCAAATTCCAAAAATGAAGAAATAAATACGCTATCTAATCACATTTAAATCTTAATGTTAGAGACACATTTAAGAATAAAGCGTTGTCAAATTCACATTCAATAACTGGCTGTAAATTCCAGAAACGCTATCCATGTAAGTAGTTATTATATACGCAGAGTGAACAGTGGGTTAACGTTGTCAGGTAGGCAAGGGTAAATTGCCCGGCCAATAAAGTGGGTGTGGTTGATGGTTAACTCAGTAAATCCCCTTAATATTTCCATGAAAAATTAAATCGCAAATGCAGTCATGCGGATGTGGCTGTGAGGTAAAAATATTAAAACGCCTGGGAATTAACGCTCTCGGGTAAACTTAAAAAAACATAGACCTTTGCATGGTAACCACGTGGTCAAACATAGGGAGAAAATGCATCCAATCCCAGGGAAAAACTTAGTGAAACATAGCAACCCAATTCTGTCTGTTTCAGTAAAAAGAAATGCAATCAAAGGTGGTATAAAACACCATCTTTCAAGAAGAAATTCATTGCCTTCCATGGCACGAATTTGTTGTCAAAATGATATAGAAACACCATCTTTCAGGAAGAAATTCGTTGCCATCCATGGCACGAATTCGCTTTCAAAATGGTAGAGAAACGCCATCTTTGAGGAAGGACATTGTTGCCATCCATGGCACGAATTTGTTGTCAAAAAGGGTCTAAGAGAAACACTAGCTTTCGGGAAGGAATTTCGTTGCCATCCATGGCATGAATTCACTGTCAAAAAGGGTATAGAAACACCAGCTTTTAGGAAGGAATTCCCTGCCATCCATGGCACGAATTCACTATCAAAAAGGTTAGAGAAACACCATCTTTTAGGAAGGAATTCACTGCCATCCATGGCACAAATTTGCTGTCAAAAAGGGTATAGAAACACCATATTTCAGGAAAGAATTGGATACCATCCATGGCATGAATTCGCTGTCAAAAATTGGATTAAGAACACAAGCTTTCAAGGAAGAAATTCTCTTCCCAAGGCTAAATACGATCGATGTCCAACAATACAGTTTATGTTATTTACCACACAATTTGCTATCTATAAATTATAATAACGCTGTGTATAAACTATCAAATTGCTCCTTATATAAATTGCTCATTTATAAAATTGCACCTGTATAAAAATAGAAATGTAGATCCCAGTCCCCAAGCAGAGCCATATATTTAGTAAAAAAAAATGCATTCAACATTTAAAAACGCAGAGAAAATAACCGACAATGAAACACATTCAAGAATGTAAAAATGCAGAGATTGGGCCTTCAACTCAGAGGTTATCAATAAAGGAAAAATAGGGATAATCCTTCACGAAGACGCAAGGGTTTTAGAGTTTAGGAAATCAAACGCAGAGTTACTCAATCGCCAGAAGGCACAATGACCACCAATCAACCAAGAACAATCATAGGGACAGACGGCTGGCAGGAAAATCCTTTGCTTATCATCCATGTACAAAAAAGAAAGGCGTTGAGATCCATAGGTCTATTAATGCCGAAGTGATGACCTTAGATCAGGCTCCTGGCCGACTACTCAGGCGTGGACTGATGAGCTAGGGACAAAGGAAAAAATAAACTGCAATAATCACAATGAAACTGCTCGGGCGTGCACTGATGAGCTAGGGACAAAGGAAAAAATAAACTGCAATAATCACAATGAATAAACCACAGGACGGTCAAGACATGTAGGGATCGAAGGCCATGGGAAATCAACATCGAACTAAAATCTATGGGAAAAATTTCAGTCATCAACTAGAATGCTAAGACAATCATTTTCCTTACCCAATTAAACATGCAAAAATAAAAGCATAATCATACTAACAATTTACCATGCTGAAATAAAGGAAGCGTATCGTTGCTCAATCACCCACTCTGAGTTGATGTCCCACGCGCTTTGTGCAACTCCCACTTGCCGACCAATGAGACTTCACCGATACCTCCAAACCAATGCTAGGGGTACTCTTCTTCCCCCTTAGCCCCCCGAGCCGCAAAGGGGCCACACACACTAACTAGAAAATCAACTAGCTCCCAGATCGTCTCGCAAGGCCGAGCTCCCACTCCTCATCGAGTTGGGTATCCCAACTCCCACAATCTAAGTCAGTCAAGTATAAATTTCTGCAACGTAACGTTACGCATCACAGAAGAGATCCATCATCCTTCCCCTCCCTCCATTATATAGAGTTTTGAAGTCCCTTACTTTCCCAAAATCCTAATTAATTTAAATTTTAATAATTTAATCCATTAAAATCCTCCCCGTACATGTGTCATCCATCCCCTCCATTCCTCCATAAAATAATTTCATTAATTAATTAATTACCCCTATTTCCCTCACTCACCTAAATGCACTCCTAGAATCGCTCCTAGGTGTCCCCATATCCCCTTACAAATTTTAATGACTTTCCCCCTTATTAATTTACAAGTTGAGTTTAAATTAGAAAGTTCTTAAATGCTAGATACCTTACTAAGTTAGACTATCTGTTTTTTCCTTGTGTTTCCCCTTTATTTTTATGTTTCTTGCTTTTTCCTAGTTTCCTAATTATTTTAGATTTCCCTCTTTCCTTCTTTTTTTTTAAACTCAAAAAGGCATGTGTAGAAACTTACCCTTTTTCCCTTTTTATTTTTAATTAATAAATTTTTAACTAGCATAATATAGTAAAACAATTATTTCCCCTTTTTAAATTTTATCCCAAAAGATTTTTCTAAATCAATTTAATTTCTTACCCCCTTCTTGTCACAAGATTAATGAATATTATCATTATTATTATTATTATATATATATATATATAAAATAAATAGATAAAAGTTTTATCACAAGTATAATTTAGACCTAGACTTTATTTTCCTAGGTTGGGCGACATTTTATTAGGGAAAGGTTTTAAATATTCCTTAACACGTTATTTGTCCTAAAGCCATATAGGTTTATCCAATTATTAAATAACGAAGCGACATTCCCTTCAGGATGCACTAGGTGCTCCAAGGGTTCCACTACCCTCTTTTTGTTTCTCTTGCGCGACGTGCCCTTCAGGACGCACTACATGCTACAAGGGTGCCACTCGCCTCTTTCCATTTTTCATGCGCGACGTGCCCTTTAGGACGCACCACATGCTCCAAGGGTGCCACTCGCCTCTTGACTGACTTGGTAGACATCAAAAACCCCTGGAGTCAATAATCCGCCAGGTGATCTTGTGGGAGACTAAGGGCCTCTAAGGAATAAGGCCCCTACCTTATTGTGCACCCCTTAGAATCATCGTGAGCAACTGTCACAGTCGGCCCTCACGACATCGTGGGTCACCTCAAACTAGATAATCATTAACCTATAGTTCGAGCCATGACATGAGTGATAGTAGGTTGTGGCAGGGATGTTGTCCACACCTCTCCCTCAACATCTCTGGTAGTCGTGCATGACCCCTCTACTCCACATGTGAGTCTAGTCGGTAAGCTATCATCAACCTGCATCATCAATGAATCATGTCAGAAATATATCCATATCATATCATCTAATGAGATGCACTAATATCACATATAAAACAATCAAACCCCAATGGTGCACTCCCCGACTCGATCTGGAGTCCAAATGGTTCCATTGATGCCTCTGCATCCTCGAGGTCCAAAATCATTCACACTCAAGAAACTTGAGTCAATAGAACCTATCTATGTCAATGCAGCATAATAACATGTCATCAATTAACAATTCCTCATAATCATAATCAAATGCCCAAAAGTGTAATAATTTGGATCACTTGTGAGCAAGTGTCCTCAAAGAATAAGTTTGTTCAGTGCGTGCAAGAGAGGGATGTTAAATACACCCCCTCTTTCTCTAAACTTCATCCCAAAGTTTCACAGTATATAAGTGTTGATGAAATGTGTATCACAGTATCCTAAGTCTATCTATCAAACAAAAAAGGAAACTGCCAACGCATATCATATGCATCCTCCCAGGTTGTTGAGTGTGGACTATAGTTGTCCCTCTGGACCTTGACCTATTCTACTGTTCGATGTCGTAGCTATCAAATGCGAGGATCCAAGATGCGTATCGGCTCAGCCATGAGCGCCTCCTCGTCAAATAACTGTAAAGAACTCATGTCAATAACATATGTAGGATCACTAATATAATGTCTCAAAACAGATACGTGAAAAACATCGTGCATACGCCTCAAGGAATCAGGCAAGGCTAGTTGATAGGCCATAGGCTCCTTTCTATCCATGATCTCGAAAGGTCCCATGAACCTAGGAGAGAGTTTAGCTCCTTTTCCAAACTTGATCAAACTCTTATGTGGTTTAACCCGCAAGAAGACTCGATCACCAACCTCATAACTACAGTCGACATGGTGTGCATCGACATTACTCTTTTGTCGATCCTGTGCTTCTTTAATCCTTTGTCTTATTGTTTGCATTTGATATTCCATTTCTTGGATCTCTTCTAGTCCCACCAGGACCCTATCCTCAAGCTGATCCCAACTCAAAGGCATCTGACACAGTCTCCCATAAATAAAATCGAAAGGTGCCATCTTAATGGTACTTTGGTAACTGTTGTTATAAGCGAATTCTACAAGTGGAAAGAATTCCTCCCAACACTTTTGTTGGTCTATCACATACATACGCAACATGTCTTCCAAGGTCTGGTTCATTCGTTTGGTATGCTCGTCAGTCTTCGGGTGATACACAGTACTACAATTAAATTGGGTTTCCAAGGCCTCTTGGAAACTAGTTCAAAATCATCCAGTACACACCGATCCTCGATCAGATATAATCCTCTTAGGCATGCCATGCAGCCTCACAATCTCACTGATGAAAACTCTAGCTATGTCAGGTGCTTGATATGTCGTACGTATAGGAATAAAATGAGAACTCTTTGTCAGAGTGTTGACTACTACGAAAATCAAGTCGCGTCTCCTTACCGTCAGTGGCAACCCAACAATAAAATCCATCGAAATAACCTCCCATTTTGATTTTGGAATAGCGTGTGGCTGTAGTAATCTTGTTGGATGTATATGTTCAGCCTTTACCTACTGACATTCTAGACATCTGGCCACATAGTTGACTATGTTTGCCTTCATTCCTTTCCAGAAAAATAAGGGTTTAAGATTCTCCCTCATCTTCCAAACTCCTGGGTGAGCCATGTATACTGATCTATGAGCCTCGTTTAGGATCAATCTCCTCAACTCGTCATTCGGTGGTACGTAAATCAAATTTTTAAACCTCAATAATCCATCCTCGTCAAACGTAAATCCTTCAAATCTTGGTATCATCATTGTGTTTTGTCCAATAATATCTTCGACCTCTTTGTACCACTCATCGTCATGCTGTAAAGTTAGAATCCTTTCATGTATATTTGTCTGAAGAGGCAACACCGAAAATATGTGTGGTCTCTGATACAATGAATCTACCACTCGGTTCACTCTTCCTTTTATGTAAAAATCTCAAAGTCGTACTTGCTAAGAAATTCTAACCAACGTCGTTCTCGCGCATTTAGGTCACCTTGTGTAAAGATGTGTTGTAGTCCACAGTGGTCCTTATTTAGTTCAAATATTCATCCAACAAGGTAGTGTCTCCAAACCTTCAAGGCATATACATTGGCTAGCAACTCCAAATCGTGTGTCGCATAGTTTTCCTCATGCCTTCTTAGTTTCCTCGAGATGTAAGCAATCACTCGACCGTCTTGCATCAGGAATTTTCCTAAGCCTTTCTTGGATGCATCAGTGCATACCAAGAATTCCACATCCATGTCAGGGACCCTTAGTATCGGTGTTGTTGTCAACATCTCCTTCAGCCTCCAAAATTCTTCCACGCATTTCTCGGTCCAAAAAAACTTCTTGTTCTTCTTCTGCAATTCCGTGATCATATTTTCTATCTTCGAAAATCCCTCGATGAACCATCGATAGTATCCTGTTAAACCCATGAAGCTACGCACTTCCGGGACATTTATTGGTGCAGGCCATTCCATAATAGCCTCGACCTTTGCTGGATCCACGACGATACCTTCATCGGAGATGACATGCCCTAAGTGGTGAATCATCAATTGATAGAACGAGCATTTGGACAACTTCCCAACAATTTTTTCTCTCGTAGACATTGTAGTACCAAGTGCAAGTGCTCGTCATGTTGCTCCATCATCCAAGAGTAAATCAAAATATCGTCAATGAATACTTGGACGAACTTGTCCAAGTACTCGTGGAACACCTCATTCATCAAAATCATAAATACCCCTGGGGCATTTGTCAGTCCAAATGGTAAAACAGTAAACTCGTAATTTCCAAACCTCATCTTAAAGGTGGTCTTAGGGACATCATCCTCCTTGATCCATAACTAGTGATACCCTGCTCGCAAATCGATCATTGAGAACACTGTCACACCCTTCATCTGATCAAACAGATCATCTATCCTCGGTAATGGATACTGATTATTGATCATTGCCTTGTTCAATTGACGGTAGTCAATGCAGAGCCTCAATGACCCATCCTTATTTCGTATGAAAATAATAGGCGCACCCCACGGTGACACACTTGGACATATCAGTCCCAGGTCCAACAATTCGTTCAGTTGCATTCTCAACTCCTGTAACTTCGGGGTCGACATACGATAAGGCGTTCTAGCTATCGGTTCAGTCCCCGGTTTTAGGTCTATAGTAAAATCCAATTACCTCTCTGGTGGCATCCCAGGAAACTCCTCCGGAAAGACGTCTGCAAACTCTCTCACCACCGGAAGGTATTCTAGACCTTCTGTTATTCCCTTCTCATTTAACGCAAGGATTGCATAAGGCTTACATCCCTTGCGCATGCTTTTTCATAGCTGCAAGGAAGAGATGAACCTCAGGGAAACTCCTTGGTTCTATCCTAAAATCATGCATCTTTGTCCCACATCATCGACCAAGCTCAACCGTTTCGTCTCACAGTTGATTATCGCCTCATGTGATTCCAACCAATCCATACTGATCACGACGTCATAATATCCTAAGATCATGATGTACATGTTGGCCCTGGTGACAAACTCTCCCAGGTTAAGGGTACAGCCCATAACCTTACCTCCAACATTCTGTTTGTCTCCCGAATCCATCTCTACAAAGCTAAACTCATCTTGTTCAACTTCCTTTACCTTAATCCTTTTTAGCACTGCACCAGAATTGAAACTCCCGGTAGCACCGGGATCTATAAAAATACTAAGGGTTTGGTCAGAGACGACACCTGACGTCTCGAGCACAGTCGAATGGTTCTCTTCTTGGTGTTTATTCACCGTTGTTGATCCAGGTGGATATCGGTGGCCACCCACCTTCTCCAACTAGCCCAAAACATGTTTCTGGCAATTTTGGTAATTTACTATTTTTAGCAGTTTTTAACTTCTGGGGCCATTTTGAGGCCCTAAACAATGTTTTTTTAGAAAATGGGGAGAAAAATGGATCGTAGATAATGTTTCTCACCCAAAAGTTGTAGTTCTCGGATATATCTTTCCAACGAGCTATCAAGCTCCCCAAACGGAGATCGTATGCAAAAGTTACACCCGTGGGAAGTTGACGTATCAACTACCCCCATCAGGGCCCACAAACCTTTTGGATTTTCATCTTTCGGGGTTAGGGTTTTGGATTTTAACTATGTTAAAAATGCCCTTAGAGCCTCATTGTAATAATCATCTTCTCACATATGCGAGTATCCGTCACATCTCTTCTCAGAGATAAGCTACCACCATTCTAGCGAGTCTTTCACTCTGTACTTTTACAGTCTCTGTACATTTATTTCGTTAATAGAAATCATGTATTACTGTATATCTGTGACTCTTGTTATATTTCTGCTATATCTTTGTTATATTGTTGTCTCTCTTGCAATATCTCTGAATATTTCTGTGTCATATTTCCGCTCTCATTTTGTGTCGAAAATAATTCGGATCAGTGGTATCAGA
The DNA here is from genome assembly GCA_010110895.2 of Picea sitchensis. Taxonomy (NCBI): domain Eukaryota; kingdom Viridiplantae; phylum Streptophyta; class Pinopsida; order Pinales; family Pinaceae; genus Picea; species Picea sitchensis. Next base: position 29,834 of record SNQJ01S0137284.1, on the reverse strand, counting down.
GCAGGCTGCTCTTGATCGTTTTTCAGTGCATGTCCCCGACGAGGTTTGAGTATAGAAAGTTGGGTCTTGAGCTTGTCTCTCTTGAGGACAATCTCTCTCGCACACCCAAGAAACCCTCAATGGCAAAAGAAAATAAAAATGACAGAGCAGATGATCCTATCAGTTTGTTGCTTGAGCAAGCTCTCACACGACAAAAGGACGAAATGATAGAGAATTTTTCCCACATCCTTCAACACCTGCCAATAGCATCGGGCGCATCTTCATCAAGCGACCTCTTTGGAGGCACCTCTCCTTTCAAGGTACAAGTTAATTTTAATATTTCTTTATTTGAAGGTCAAATAGATGCAGATGCCCTAGATAAATGGTTAAATCTGCTAGAAGGTTATTTCTCTATTCATAATTTTTCAGATAAGGAAAAGATCACCTTCGCACTCCTTAAGGCTCTCCCCCATATCAAACATTGGTGGGAAACTTACTGTGAGCAAATTTCCATAGAGGAGTCTGGAATATATGGGGACGAGCCCACTTGGAATATTTTTGTGGATGCGGTAAAGGAACAGTGCTACCCTGTTGGCAACTATGAGGACCGATACATGAGATGGACCACACTGCGGAAAGAGAGGGGCCAAGAAGTTCCAGAGTTCACCAATACCTTCCATACCTTGTGCACCAAGCTGGGTATCAAAGACTCTGACGGACATTTGGTTCTAAAATACCGTGGGGCTCTACACAGATACATCCAAACTGAAATGGATTTTCTGGACATCTCATCACTCGGTGCTGCTTATCGTTATGCTGTTAAAATCGAGCAGAAATTTAAGCACCAGAACAAACAGGAGTTCAGGTCTGCAAATCCGCAACAACCAAAGTATGAAAAATATATCCCTAACAAACAGTCTCCCGAAAGCCAATCCAAGCCACATGAAAAGAAGGGTCACGAGAAGACAAAGAAGGACACCGTAAAATGGTGTGATTTCCACAAAATCCCCTGGCACAACACCGATGAATGTCGCTCAAAACAGTCATTGGTGGCCGAGATCAAAGACAAGGAGC
>SNQJ01S0137284.1:0-25289 GCA_010110895.2 Picea sitchensis | reverse complement strand
GGTTATATATTTTAGAATTTTGGCATCATTGTGGTACCCATGATTGTCAAAAAACATTATTCACTTTGTTGAACTTATCTACTTTAATTTTGGTCATATTTCCTAATCCTCTATTGTTGGAGCCTATGTTATTTGTTTCCTACCTCGAGGGAGTTTGGGGGTTCGATCTCAGTTAATGATTGTCTTTGATAGTCATATATTTCCTCTTTTGATCCTATACTTTGAAAAACTTCTCCTAATTTTCTTCACTTTCAATACTTGTTCATAATTTTTATCAAAGGAAAGGAAATATTATGCTTCTCATGTGTTGGTGAATGTCATTTTTATCGCGTAATTGATTTTGTCTTTTTGTGTGGTTGCAGGAATAGGTTAGCATGATATCATTTTTCACGACTGCTCCGACCTTGATAAGCATGTGGGGGAATCCTTTGATCTTATTCCCTTTTTATCCTTCTCTTTTTTTGTTGAGAATTCCCTCTATTTTCTTCTATTATTATCTCTTATTAAACCCCCTTAGTTGGATTCTTCTATTCAATAGATTTCCAATGCCTATCACCATGTTTGAATCTGAGTTCCATATCAAAAGTTATGGCTTCCCAAAGTTTCCTAAGTCTTCACTCACCTTTCCACAACACTTCCATGTGGCATCCATGTAGTTCCCTCTCACTTGTGTCATCCTACATTTCGTTGATGTAGAACCCATTACCTATCCTCAACGTTGGCAAGAAATACTTTATTCATATCCTCCCAGCCTTTCGACCACATTCCCCGACAACGACATCGTCGGGCCTTCTTGTCATCGGAGCTCCCCTCTCCCTAGCACTTTGACTTTCCTGAATCCATTCTATGAAGACGATGCCACCTATCCTCATTCATCATTGGAGGTTTATTCACTCATGGTCTTTGACTACCCTGACTCTGTTCCGGACGATGATAAATCCAGCGACTCTCAGAAGCCAGAGATCGATGATCCTTGTCCCCTCGACGACTCAAAGTTAGCTGAAATTTAACCAAAACCAACCTCACTCAACCTCCATGCTAGCATCCTCAGGCACGTGGAATTGCCATGACCTGCCACTCGCATCACATGTGCACCCATCCTTAATTTGACACATGTCCTCCCTCGTTGTCGAATATCCATTGTCCTTGGCGATTCTTCCATCCTCCTTTGTCCTCAACGATCCATCATCATTGATGATTCATCCATTCTCCCCCATCGTCAGTGATCCTTCGTCGGAAATCCTCCTTTTTGTTATGTGCTTCCTTGTCATAGGTGATTCCTTGCAGTGTGGCACCTCCTCCTCATCGGGGATCCCTCATTGTCATTGCTCCTTCCATCCTTACTCCTCGCTAAAGTGGGGCCCTCTATAGTCCCATGCAATCACAATATGACGCATGGTACCCCTCACGACACACTATCTACCACATTGATATCCTAGTAAGCTAGAATAGTGGAATCTATGAGGGGTTGGACTTCAAATTGCCTATATATATCTATTTTTTCTGATTTTTGTAATTATATTGTACCATTTTATTTTATTTATTTTTATTTATTTTGTATACATTTCTATAAATAATTGATTTTGATTTTGTATAGTTATTTTATTTTATTTATTTATTTTTATTTTTATTTTTTGGTTTGTAAATATTTTTATTTTGTTTCATGTATGTTATTTTATTTTATTCTAATTATTTGTTTTTCTTTTATTTTTTGTAAATTATTTAATTTATTTATAAGGATATGAAAAATAATAATAATAATTCGCACTAAGACCTAGGTTGATGTGTGTTTTTGTACATATTTGTATTTTAAATTTTATTATTCTCCATTTTTCGTTTTTCGTTTTTATTTGTTATTTTTCTTTTTATTTTTAAACTCAATTGTCCTTTTGTACATTTGTTTTTAATCTTTTACTGTTACCTTTTACCCATCTCTCCCAGGCTCTATTTTCTAGGCCTCCCTATAATATAGGGATTTCCTAAGAAATATGAATTCTCTATAATATAGGGATATCTAGAAAATACATTAGCTTATATTTGAAACTCCCCTCATAAATGTTTTGAAACGTAAATATGATATAATTTAATACAATTATTATTTTATATTATAATTATATTATATTATAACATTTAGTTTTTTACAAGAAAGTAGAGATTATATTAATATAACAGTGTTATGACTACTGTGAAAACATATACATAGTTCAGAAATGCATCCTGTGCATGAGGTCCAAAATTACATATATAGGGGCCATAAGAAAAAGCCCAGAAATGCCTATTTTAACTTAGATTCCAAAAATTGAATCCTATGGAGTTAAAAACTTGCAAATAGTGTATCTTCAAAGTAACCAAAACTGGGCAAGATCCAAGAGAGGAGAGGAGCATAGATACACCTGCTACTCTAGGTTCGAGGGACCTTCATTCAGCGATACCTTCACCCCTGCATCTTGTTGGAGGGTTGTTTTGGCGGCTTGAAGCTCCAGCTTTTCCATCCTGGATTCTAAATCCCCAATTCTTTCATTAACCTGTTGGGTCGTTTGTGTGAGATCCTACACAACTTCTTATTGAGTTTAATTAGGTCTTCTTCGAGCATCTCAATCCTTCTTCCACCTTCCCCATCCATCAGAATAAGAAACCTTCTATGTGCGCTTAGTTTCCTCTTTAGTTTGCGGATTTCCTGTTCCAGTGAAGGGGGACGAATGGGTGGAGAAACAGACTCCAAGATGGAGTCCATTCAACAGGGTGGAGGATAATCCGATAGCATATGAAGGGCAAGGGACCATGCAAAATGATCTTAGATAGACAGACGTTCACCCAAGGAGGATAAGGCTGAGATGCAAGATTACGCCACCTTTAATTTAACTACAGGATGAGTGTGTGAATCCATGATTTGGAGGGACCTCACGAGAGCACCTTGCGGGAGAGAGATGGCCTCAGTATTGGTCTTCTTGAGGGGCGTGAGGGAAGCCTCATGCAGGAGTGTGTGGAGTGACGTGACCTAGAGGGAGAAGTACCTTTGCGCAAGGGAGACATCATACGCTGAGAAGATGCCACAGATCATGATGAGGGGAGGAGCATCGTCTAGATGCCCCTTGGCACGAGACCACCTATGAGCCTCCCACCTCAGGTCGTTAAGGGATTGGGGTGAAGGACAAGGTTGAATTAAGTGAGAGGATCCCCTTTCTCAAGGGAGTGGTGGCTTTAGCTACTTGATCCTCTTCTCCATTTAAATGCTGAAGAACATGGAAAAAATCAATCTTCCAGAAGGATTTAGAGAGTCGTTGGATTTTCTTGAGTAGTTGTCGCAATTTTATTTGATTTGGTAATGACTTAGTGACCAAGGCTTGGATTAGGAGCCGATAATATCCTATCACCGAGATTCTAGAGACTCTGAGCTTCTGCCATGTTATTGGTGTCTTCCCCTAATCCCCAAGAATAGACCAGTTCTAATATTTCGTCGGGGCCAAAGAGAACCCCTCCCCCTTCTGTCGCCCCTGGGTTTTCTTTTGAAGATCCATCAAAGAAAAGGATGTGTTTGTGTTGAGCATGCCGCCAATGTTTGAACTCTACTTCTTCCTTACGCAGTTCCCAGGATTTGTAAAGTTTCTTTGGGGAGGGGGAAGGGGGTTTAAGGTATGGTGTGAGGCTATGAATCCAGGATTATTTAGGGTGGGAGAGAGGACAGTTGTTGGAGGTTGACCAAAGGAAGGTGAGAGGTAGTCTCCCAGGAGATCTTTGTATTTGGCAGAAACATGGGTGGGGGTGGAGGTATGATTTCTGAAAATACAGATGTTTATTTCTAGTCATATTTTCAATAAAATAAATTTAGGTAGGGTTAGCCAGAAACACTTAAGCTAATCTTTAGATTTGAGCAAAAAGGGGCAAAGGGAAGCCCAGTTTCTTAGTAGAGAGGGGATATCTGGAGGTATTTGGACAACCGGGGCCCACCCTGACAGGGATAAGCTCCAAACTTATTTTGTAAAGGGGCAGTTAAGGAGCAGATGGTCAGTTGAGTCTTCATGGGAGCAGCAGAGAGGGCATATCGAGGGGCTTTCCCAGCCTTTTCTCTGGAGGTTATCACCCGTCAGAATACTTTTATGTGTTAAGTTCCAAATGAAGAATTCCACTTTAGGTAGGCTTTTGACTTGCCAAATCTCTTTCCATAGTGTCGGATTTCCTGGGATCTGGGGTGCTGTAGAGAGGATTTTGTAGCCCGTTGCTACTAAGTAGTCCCCTGAATGGCTTCCCCAGCCTCATTTGTCCTTGATTATTTTGGATATTGGATATTTTCCTTGAAGCAGAGAAATCAGAAATTCTTTTTCATGGTGTAACTGGGGGGGGAAATCAGGGAAGACCCATCTCGCCCAATCTTTGGTTTTGCCTCTTTTCCAGAGGGAAATATCCCAAAGGGTGCTGATATTTTGAGAATTTAGAAAGGCTTTGAGAAGAGTCGTTCCTGGAATAGTGTCGAGCGGGGGGTCCCCCATTATGGAGTCTTCCCAGATTCAAATTTTCTTCCCATTTCCTAGAATCCAAGTAAGATCAGTAGCGAAGAAATTATGCACTTTTGAGTAGATGGAGAAGATCAAAGAACCATGATTGGATTTAGGTGGGGCGTCTAGACATCGGAGCCTCGGGCCAGAAAAATATTTCTTCCAAGTAGTTTTTTTCCACTAGGAGCTCCTCCCTGACACTACATTCCAAATAAATTTCTCTCCTAGAGGAAGATTTTGGATTTGTAGATCACAGGGTAGGAGACCGCCTTCATGGATAGGCTAAGAAATTTTCCCCCAACTGACCAACGAGAGTTTTTTGTCATTGTTTTTTCCTCCTTTATATAGAAATCATCGTAAAATGGCTTCAATTTTAGTGACAATGGCTCTTGGGGCTAACAAGATTGAATATTGATATATAGGGATGCTTGAGAGGACTGACTTTATAAGAACTAGCTTACCTGCTGGATTTAACTAGCTTGAACCCCAAGCGCTTCTTCTGGATTTGATTTTGTTGACTAGGGGTGCCCAACACAAGGACTTGGCAGAGGCTTTAAAAATGGGGACTCCTAAATACTTGGAGTCCCACTAATTTTTTCCCATTATTCCTAGAATTCGAGTGATGTCAGTCATCTCCCTCGGGGTGCAATTCCAACCATAAATTTGACTCTTCCTGTAGTTGATTTTGCTTCTTGAGATTGCTTGATATTTGTCTAGTTCAGATTTGAATTTTCTGGCCAAGTGGTTTCTTGCGCTTCCTAGGAGAATGGTGTCATCGACGAACTAAGCATGGTTGATATCTCTGTCTCCTCTGGCTATGCACAGTCCCATTAGCTCTTGAAGTTGTTGACTTTGATCTAGTTGGAAACTCAACACTGACGCCTGAGTGGAATAGAGTAGCAGGGAGAGGGGACAGCCTTGTCATAGTCCTCGAGAGGCTAGGAAAAATCCAGTTGCTCGTTCATTAACCAGAGGTGCTATCCATGATATTCCAATTCATGCTTGTGTCCACTTGACAAAGAAGTGGTCAAAACCGAGACACTACATAACCTAAAAAAGAAAGTTGTATCTTACCCTGTCAAAGGCATTTTCCATATCCAATTTGATTACCATACCTTTTTCTTTCTGAGATTGTCTTGAGTGAATGGCCTTCTGAACAAGCATAATATTATCACCAATGTTTATGCGCTTGATGAAGCCCCCTTGATTTTCAGGAATGATTGAAGGTAGTATGATTTTGATCTGATTGGCCACAATTTTAGTGATAATTTTTTAACCGATGTTGCAAAGGGAGATTGTCCTGAAACAATCAAAGGAAGTGGATCCTTTTTCCTTTGGAATGAGGGATAGGAAAGCTAAGTTGGTGCTTCCTCCAATCTTGCTACAGGATTTTGATTTTTGAATCATTTTGCGAGTTCGTTCTTAATTATTTTCTAGCAAACTTTGATGAACCAGGCCATAAATCCATCTGGACCTAGGGCTTTGTCAGACTCCATATTGTCTATAGCTTTATTGATTTATTTTTTAGAGATCAATGCTGTGAGAGTTGAGTTATCTTCCAAAGAGACCCTTTTGGGAATCAAATTTATGACATCGCAGGTGGAAGCTTCCGGGGGAGGGGGCTCTTTTGTGTAGATATCTCTGAAGTGTAAATGAGTTGCTTGCTTAATGTCTTCAAAATTGGAAAGGATTTGTTCTTAGGTGCGGATTTATTTGATAGAATTGAACTTCTTTCAACCTTCCGCCTATTTGTGGAAGAAGTTGGTGTTTTTATCCCCCGCTTGGAGCCAGAGGCTTCTATATATTTTCCACCAATAATCCTCCTCCTGACGGCAAGCCCTATGGAGGTTTTTGTACAACTAGTGTTCTTTTTCCAAAGAGAAGGGGTCTATGGGGAGGGTCTCTGCCTGGATTTGATGTTGTTCCAGGGCGTTCTGCGCTACTAGTTGCTAATAGGGGGGGGAGGTTGAGATTTTGGCCTAGTATTTAGAATTGGCTTTAAAGTTTCCTCAACTTTTTCTTCCCAAATGAAGAAGGGTGAGCCTATGTAGGAGTCGCTTTAAGTTTCCTCAACTTTTCTTCCCAAATGAAGAAGGGTGAGCCTATGATTGAATCCTTCCAGACTGAGGAGAGGAGATCTAGAAACCCTTCTTGTTGAATCGAGGAGGGGATAAACCAAAAAGGGATGGGGCCCAAGTTGCAATATTGCATGATATATAAGAGGATTGGTTTGTGGTTTGAGGCATTAAAAGGGAGGATAGAGGATTCAAGGTTAAGGCCAAGAAGGAGGAGAGAGTATTGAGCCAAAAATTTGTCAAGACGAGCGGCTATATGTCTCAGGCCTATTCCTCTACTGGACCAAGTGAACAGCCCTTTGGGAGGCTTAAAGTCTTCCAGGTCCCAATCCAATATTAGGTCATCAACTATTTCCCAGATGGGGTCTTTGAATGGGGTCCCCCCTTAGTTTTCCAGGGCGGAAAGGGTGATATTTAGATCCTCGGCTAGAATTATATCTCGGGATGATGTAGCTCCAGGAAATCCTGAATAGACTTCCAACATTCTCTTTTTTCTGCAAGGAGAACTAGAACATAAATTTTGAAGAGACTTACCTGAAGGTCCATATGTTTATGGAGAATATTTTTGAATATCCAATGTGGACAGTTGAGGGATTAGATCAGGTCGAACTTTCTAGGATTCCAAAGAGTTCCTAGGCCGCCCGTGGCACCTCGGGAGCTTACTGCTATTCCTTCTCCTAAATTCCAGAATGACTTTCTGGTCTAGAGGAGTTGTTGTTCCTCCAACTTGGTCTCCTGGACTAAGAGGATGCCTGGGGTGGATATACACATTAGATATTTCATTGCTTCAACTTTTTGTTTGTTCCCTAGACCCCTACATTTCTAGGAGACGACCTTCATTACTTACCTTTGTTGGATGTGGCAGTTCCTTTAGGTAACTTCTCGTGTTGCCTTATTTTTTTGGGGTTTAACAACCCTTCCAGGGTTGATTTTCCTCCCTACAAATTGTCTTTGTAAGTTTCTTCTTCTATGCATTCTGTTGGCCCTTGACCAAGTTTTGAAGACTACTTGGTCTTACTCGACCACTTTTGGGATTGCGACAGCTTGCCAAGGAAGGAGCGCAACGTGAAGCAAAAAATAAGGAAGCAAGACCTATTTTGGGGTCCATTTTAGGGTTTTGGGTTGATGTAATGGGAAAGGGATGTCGGCCCATGGGTTTACCCACGTTTAGGCCCATTTTGTAATATTTAAATAGGCAATATAGATAGTAAGATAGGGGAGATAGTAATGTAGTACATATGTGTGATGTATGAATGAAATCTTAGTGCTAGTAATGGGATCTGTGTTATCAGATGTATCTTAGAGTGCTCTGTGCATGAGATCAGAGATCTAAGTGTAGGTTGTTATAGTCTGATATTGAAGAGCAAGGAAGAAGGATCTAGCGAGCTACACAGATCTTCTATCCTGTGCAAAGTAAGGTTCGTTAAAGCTCTGTGCTCTAACTACTTGACCAGGATAAGATAAAGAAGACTTTGTGGACGTAGCCCCAGGTGGGGGTGAACCACGGTAACTATGTGTATAGTGTTTTGTGCTTCGCTCTTATGTACGTATCTCTTTCTTGGCTAAGTGCTTGATGTGGTTAAGTAGATCTAGTCATGCTCTGTGCTGTTGATGAATGAATGAACATTAGATCTGATATATGAGATTCTTAGTGCTTGATCTATTGAATCTAACTTATGTGAATAAGTACTGAATCATTCTTATTATAAGTATTCACTGCGATGCTCTGTGACTTCTGTGAAGTATATTAATGAATGTATGTTAAGGAATAACTGATGCTAAGTGAGTTGTAGGAAATATAATCACAGATCTGTGTCCCAGCTAAGGTTGCAGATACCCGAGTCTTGCAACCACCCCTGCCTCTACCTCGGGTGAGACTTCATCTGCTTCACAGGTGTTTCTAAAAGGGCCAGTAGTTAGGGATTTGTTGGTGCGCTCTTGAGAGTTAAACCCTGGGTCTGCCCATGTGCCAACAAATGGTTCTGTTGTTGGGACCTGGAACTGTGATTGATGGGAACTGAAGAAGAAGAAGCTTTGTGTGAAATAAGCTCTCTGCGTAGATCTATTGCCCTAGTGTGCATTGTTTTGTTTGACCTGTGAAGATTTGTGCCAAGAAAAGAGGTCAGATCTGAAGAAAGAGAGGTCAGATCTGAAGAAAGAGAGGTCAGATCTAAAGAAAAGAAGTCAAATCTGGGAAGAAAAAGGTAATATTTGTAAGCTCTATGCCTTGATAAAGGTAAGAGTAGTTAAAAGTTTTAGATCTGGGAGCTTTGTGCTCTGTAGAAGTAAGATAAGTGAATTTTTTTTTTCTAAAGCATGGATCTAGGTATGTTTGATAGATTATGTCCTAGCTTCAAAACTAGGGCATTAATAGATGAAAGAAAGTTTGATATGAATAGATTTGATAAGTATAGTGATAGATGTGTTATACCTATGCATCGAAAGAATGTCTGGACTAACAAGTGGATGTAGGCTCCTAGAAAAAAAAAATTGCAGGTTAGCCACCATGATCCTAGTGCGCAATACAAAAGGAGTTGGGGAACATCTAAATGGATGAGAGGATTAACCCTCTATTATAGTTGCAGACGACCGAGACATCTTGCTAAAGAATTCCCTGGGAGAAGACCTAGTTGCCTCTGTTGTAAGGCTATGGACCATGAAGTATTGGATTGCCCTAAAATGATTGCTAGGCTTGAGAAGCTGAATATGGAACAAGAAAACCCTGAGGGAGATCAAGAGACCAAGATTATAGAGAAAACCCAGAAGGAATCAAAAAAGATATTTCTACAGATGAGAGATACCTTGAATGACCACCGACATGTTAGGCTATCAGAGATCTTCAAAGAAAAGGAGAAAATCGAAGCAAGAATAGGGGACTTTGACATTGATTGTACTCTTGATGAAAAAGCGCAAGTGAACATTATGCCAAAAAGAACTTGGGAAGCTATAGGAAATCCTGCCATGATCCCTTCCCTAAGAGGAACAAGTTTCTTTAGAGAAAAGATAATAAAACTATCTGGAAGGCTCGCCCGGATACCTATGACTATCAATGGAACTTTGACAGAGGAAGACTTTGAGATCATTAAATTTGTTGAAGACAATGCCCCGTTTACCATGATCATAGGAAAACCTTGGATTGATAGAGAACACATCAGGCGAAGAGAAGAAGAGAAAGTGTTGGAACAGAAGAAGCAAGAGTTAAAAGACTTTATGACCAGAAGGATCACACACTTGATTGAAGAATAGAAGAGAAGATCATAGATATTTAATATTAATACCTTCGATGTCGAAGCTAAGAGAATACTTGAGGATCCACAGAAGATCGAGTTACCTATTTTTTATACAGAAGAAGTATTATCAAGGAACCCTAAGAAATATTTTCCACAATGCGAAGTAACTAAGACCATGGAAGATACACATTAGAATGGTAAAAGAATTACTGAGATGAAACTCACTGGGAAGAAGACTAGGAAGTTAAGAAAGAAAAGGGCTAATACTGTAAGGTTACAAGAGGTTCTAGAGGAAACTTCACAGCAAGAAGAATTGCAGAATGGGATCTTCGCCGAGATATCAGAACAATGACATAGAGTACTTCGCCATGACGAAGCAATATGGTCGTTGGAACCGATATACCCATTCGACCGCCGCTCCGAACGGATCGAAAAACAATTATGGGTTACCACTAGACCATTGGATGGTACCAGAATGGATAGAACGGAGTTAATGAAGGCCCCATGTCCATTGCAAGCAGACTGTTGCTGAGATTTCCTACATAACCTGATGTGCCACGCACTGAGAATGATTTTTGCTAACTGAGAATCTGAGCGCAAACCCTGAGATTTACTTACCCTGAGATCATTGCCTTACTATTCACTGTCGTCTCTGAATTCCTTTTTCACTCGATCCAACTGACCCAAGTTTGTATGTCGAACACACTCAACACTGCTAATAAAATTGTTGAAGAATTTATAATTGATTTAATGGCTGAGAGAGTCATGTCAGAATACGAAATGTCTACAGGTGTACATGCATCGTCCTTGGGCGTACTACCAACTTCCCCTTCCACTGTTCGAGCAGGACCATCCCAACCACCTTCGGAAAGACGATCTAATCTTAGAAATGACTTCGCCACTGTGAAGATTATACCAAGCATCTTTCCTAAATATATCCCATCAGTAAGCGGACCAATGAATCGAGACTTTGTACCTAGAGACTTCAACTATGTTGTAGTCACTGCGTACGTCCTGAAAGGGGTGCACGCAGTTCATGCTGACCAGGAGAAGCTCACCTTGCTGAAATTTAGTGATTTTAACCTTGGAGATCGCAAGGTATACAATATGCTAGCCCCATACAAGTATTTGACTATTACAAAAGGAAATAACCCCAATATTGTACCGCAGCAATGGACCCATAACCTTGCACAATCAACCCTCCTCAACGTAATGAAGTTTCCACATTTTGGGAGGCATCAAGAAGTAAATGCCTGTGTTCGACTGTTGTTGTCCTGCTACCACAGAGGATACCTATGGTTGGATTGACACATCACCGTGGATCTGATTCTGATCAATTAGATCACTGGGCTAAGCATGTAGGGCCCTGACCCGTAGGACTTTTACCCTGGAAAGACCGCAGATCGTGCTCTCGCTCAATGAATAAAAGACACATATTGTGATCTGGAGGAAGGCACGCAAGGTTACAAGGTAGCCTCCATTGAGAATGCAGTAGTACGCTTTGGTTACTAGCTTATTGCAGGCAAGTTAGTCCAAAAAAACAGACCTACATAGGTGACCAGATTTGTAGTTGACCTCGCAGTGAAGTGTGCGGAGGGTCTACAAATGAATTGGGCAAAATACCTCATAAATCAGCTAGAGCTTGACTATAGACAAGAGCAGGACCAAGGGTATGAGTTACATTTTATCTAGTTTCTCATATTCATCGCCATCATGTGGGAACTTCCCAAGGGAACCACATTTCAGGAGATCAAACCCTTCAAACCCCTGGCCGCGAAGTTCTATACGTTGTGGTACTCATACGACATGAACAAACAGTGGCAGTCCAATGCCGTCTTCCATGCGTACTACATTCAGTCTACACTGCACATTACACCCAACACTCTTCATAGGTTTCGACCTTTGATGAAATTCAACGCAGATCGTCACTTCACTTACATCACAACGCACGTAGACGAGCACAAACAACAACTCTAGTCATATTACAAGCTGAAAGAAGATGACCTGGAGGAGATTACCAAGGAATGGTTGAAAGACCTCCTTGTTGCAGTAGAGCCCACAAAGATGTCCGACGTAGATATACCTAAACCTATGCCAAATACACCAGGACCACACTTAAGACTACGCTTCCCCAGATGATTTTGACTTCTTAATTGTTGCGGTGAATGATGTCTCATTAGAGCTCGCAGAAAAGAAAGAAGCAAATAAGGAGGAACTATTCCATCGGATCACAGGTGAATTCAAAGAAGTGCAGCAGGCACTTTAGTCCAGCCAAGAAACTTCTATGACACCGTTAACAATGGAATTATCAGGAACAAGCAATGAGCCCACACAGTTACGCTAGATTTTTGAGAAAGTTGAATCTCACCTTCAACGAGCTCAAGAAGACATAGTGAAAGCCACCCAGACTTTGGCGCTAGCATAGAGCGCATATGAAGAGCGACGGAGAAGGGAAGAACAGGAGCAACTTGACTTACAAGTGAAATGGGAGGAGGAAAAAGCCCAGTTACAGCAGAGCAAGGACCAGTTGCTAGCATAGCACCTTGAAAAAAAAAAAAGAGTTCACAAGGCACTACGCTCTATGACAATCATATAAGTGAATATGGAAGATCATCTTCCACAGCAGGTGACCCAACTGGAAGAAGTAATACAACAACTTCAACAATGCATCATGGATCTGGAGCTCTGCACCATGCCTAAGACACCCCAAGAGATAAGAGATTTAAGAGAAGCCACTGCTTGAAGTGCAGTCGAACGATTAAAAACTTTGGCTTCAGAATGTAGGCAGCTAAGCACCAGAAGCTCCTAGACCTATGAAACCCTCGCAGAGAATCCAGAATTGCAGACATTGGAGGCACATATCCATGAAGAAAAGAAACATGTAGATGTGATACAAGCATAGCTGAAGTCCATGACCCCAGTCGAAAGAATGAAGAGGTTTGCAGAGCAACGCACATCCCAACAACAAGTACACACGCTGCAAAGTAAAGTAATGGACATCTCTCAACGACTGCAACCACTCCAAGAGAAGGCATGCCAATTGTTCACCAAACTTGAAATCCAGGGAACTCAACTCAAACAAGGTGTCATCACTGCAGAACAATGCCTGGAAGGACCGCTCAATGACACAGTACTCCAAGAATTTACTGAACAAGAGGTTGTCGCACTACAGCAGGTCGAAGCCGCTCGAGCCAAGCTGGAGGCGTTTCAAGAAGAATTGCTCAGAGCTTAGTGAATCGGGACGAGTCACAGGTGAGTGTTGGGGGCATGTTGTCCCTTGACCAAGTTTTGAAGAGTACTTGGTCTTACTCGACCACTTTTGGGACTGCGACAACTTGCCAAGGAAGGAGCGCAATGCGAAGAAGAAAATAAGGAAGCGAGACCTATTTTGGGGTCCATTTTAGGGTTTTGGGTTGATGTAATGGGAAAGGGCTGTCGGCGCATGGGTTTACCCATGTTTAGGCCCATTTTGTAATCTATAAATAGGCAATATAGATAGTAAAATAGGGGAGATAGTAATTTCGCGTTGGACGTTTCAGTAGGGTCTTCTCTTTCATTTTCTAGGGAGGACGGTGTGATGGGTGGAAAAGTTTCAACCACGTTTTCATCAGTTTCTCTCTCTTCTAGGACGTAAAAGATATTACTAGGTTCAGGTTGTGTTTTTTGCGTCAGAGCTTCCTTTCTAGCTGGGGGGGGATTAGTGTTTTTCCCCTCTCTGCACGGTCCAGATTTAGGATTATATATATGTCTTTTGGTTTGCTGACACCCCTCTTTTGAATCTTTTTCTTGCTGGGATTGAGGATTTTTTGGGCAATTCTACTGTTAATGCCCATACTCGTGGCAATGTCTGCATTGGAATGGAAGTTGTTCGTAGTCTAGCTTTGGGAAGTGTTTCCAATCACCTACAGTCAATTTTATTGCTTCCGGTAATCCATATTCTAAGTCGAATTCAACATAGATACGAGCACATGAGTATTGATGATTAGGGTTTTCTTTGTCAATGTACTTGCCTAGCTTGTTTCCAATGGTCTGCAATGAGGAGGGTGTCCAGTAGTGGATCGAGAGGTTAGGGAGCCTGACCCACAATGAGATTTCCTTAGGTACATCCAAAGAAGGATCGAAGTCGAGGGTTCAATGATTTAGATACATCCCTTGAGGCCCCATGAAATAGGGCCCATTTCTGAAGATCAGATTGCGATCGTCTATGAAGATGAATTTGAACAGAAATAACCCTCCACCAACCGCATAGCAGGTGACACTATTGGTAATCAGAGGGCACCATTTCTTATGGATCCAGTTTTTGATAGTACGAGGCAAGGGCCAGAGCTCGACGAACTATCCCACCAGGGCCCGATCTACCAAAGACACCATGATTTGCATCGGTTGCTCTAGGGGAAGGGCGATGACTGGAACATCATCCAGTCTTTTGAAAAACTTGGGGGGCGGAGCGGAGGCAGTTTTATTACCTTCGGATATGAGAAAACCTTTGAAGGCAACTGCATCTACTGAAGGTGGTGGGGGAGTCAGTTGCTCGCCACCCCTTTCAGAGCTCATGGAGCCCGAGACCAAAACCTATCTCTAGAAGGAGGATCCCTCGCTAGGGTTTTTGGCAGAAAATAACTATGTTAAGAGATGACCCAGTGAGTCACCATTGTTATATGCTATATTATAACATATTTAATTAATGTATATATTGGAAATTACGTGAGCAATATACATATGTGAGGGAAATATGTCTAATGGTGTTAAATATGTCCATACTGTATATTATCCATCACCTTACACACCACACATATTTTATTTTCACTTAAAAAATTATTTCAATAAGGTTTGGGGAAGAACGAGCATAAAAATAATACATATATATATATAATAACAATAATAAAAAGAGGAGGGGAAATAAATAAATAATAATAATACTTAAAAAATAAGGGATTTTATTTATGTATGAGCGGGATCATGTTCTTGGGTGAATCATCAACGATGTCATCATCGAAAATTTCACCATGGTATACCACGCCCATCTACCCAAATGTCGACCCGAGGACTTGACCCAAACCATGAATTTTATATTATTTTATTACTTGAGATATGTGGCCTCCCATTTATATTATTATATTAATTAATTTAAAGCACGTTCACTGAAGTTGTGGGGGGAGTGTGAGTGTTGCGTCATCTTCGTAATGAGATAATGGGGAGTGGAGTGTAAGTCCCTGAGCTCCCAAACATTCTGACGACGAAAAGGGAGAGAGTCTTATATATATATATATATATATATATATATATTAATTTAATTATTTAATTTATTTTGTATTTAATTTATCTTATTTATTATTTTAATTTTTGTTTTATTTATTTATTTTTATTTTAATCAATATTTTATTTATTAATTATATTTTTATTTAATCTCATTTGTATTTTTTCATGGATTATAGTTTTACACAAATAATATGAATAAGGAACATGAAGTGTCCTAATGGTTAAAAACACGTGTTTCATCCTTGGAGGTCACAAGTTCAAATTTAGTTGGGGGTAGGATAATTTTTGTAAATATCATTTTTAATTGATTATGGGTAAATTTAATTTTTAACTCCGTAAATAATTTATTTTCTATTTTTTATTTTTTGTATTATATTTCCAGTTTTTATTATTTTCTTGATTTAAAAAAAAAAGGAAAATTGGAAAAAATCGTTCTACAAGCCGCAAGTCCCATGCCCGCCTAGCTTCTATTCACACTATCCATAAGGGATGAAAATTTTAAACAACTAAGTGTTTAACTCTCTCATGCATGTGGGATTTTTTTTCGGGAAGAAGATCAATGGTCCAGATTCGCTCGTAGACTAAATCAACGGCTACTGAGTGACAATTTTCAAACGATGATATTTTTTACTATAGGTGCCGGAATGAGGCCGGTGATACCTCGTTGGAAATTTATTAGATAGAGGAACGTAGTGGTATAGGTATACAAGCCATAAATATGATATAGGATGATATAAAATGTAGAAAACAAACACCCACGAATTTGGGGCAAAAATTGGCCATACCAACTTTAGGAAGCCATATTCTGAGCTACGAGCAACAAAATCAAGAACRTGAGGGATCAAAGGAAAGATGGAAGAGTGAAAAAAAGAATGGGATTGGAATTTCTAGAAAATTGAAAGAAGAAATGGCCAAAAAATGAAAAACACAGGTGAAACCCGAATTCAGATGAAAAATCGAGTATGCTAACTTCAAATCGTCATATATTTTGCTGCAAGCAACAAAATCAAGCCACGCATAGATTAATGGAAAGAGAATATAGAGGAAAATATGCCACAATGATCAAATTCTACAAGTCAAAGCCAAAAACACCCAGAAAATTCTGAAAAACAAAAGATAATGCAAATGGACAGAGACAATGAGTGTTTTTAAACATATATCATTTATAAATTGTTTGAGGATGGAAATAATGACTCACGAGTCCGTTCATTTTATCTATGTAACACTTACATGTGCCCATTTTTTAAATGAGATAAAAGAAACAGAAGGAAAATGAAACGAATAGTGATGAGAACTGAAGAGTCTCTCTCTTGTCTTATAAAAGAGAACTCATGGCAGAGAGATATGAATTTTTCCCTTTGTAACAAAATATGGTACTTTTACTTCTGAGTAATAAAGAGAAGGAGGAATTTTGGAAATTTGTGGCTTTGATTGATGTAGTAGAGATTATTAGTAATGAATTTATATTTTGCTTGAGTAGATATTATTCTGTTGTATGAATTATTTCTTTACTATGTTATGTTTACTTAGGCTATCGCATATTTTTTCATGGGTACAACAATGTTGTTATAGATATATTGTGAAACTATTTTTTTATGCATCTATAGTAGTTTTTTTCCATTTATCATTGGAATATATGAAATATTTATGGTTCTAACGACGTTGTCTTTCCTTGTACTCATTCTTCTTGTTTTTCTCCCGGGATAGGTTATAATTAGTTTAGATTAGATTGGTTAGCTTTTAGTTAGTTTAGACATAGGATTAGTTAGAACTATTTGGGGGGAATTTCATTGTATTTCCCATTTTTATTATTTTAATTATGAGTAGCAGCGAGGCCCATAAAATCACTAGAAATGCTACCCCAAATGAGAGTGGGTCTCATTGGTACCTCCCATCGGGCGTTTTCCCTCATCTGATTGAATGGGTCATTTTGGCCCATTAACAGGGTGGTAATCACAGGAAAATAGTTATTTTTCTATTGTTTCATCTTCATCAAAGTTAAGTGCTAAAGTGTTTTTTTATCCCTTTTTACAAAGATTCTAATAGAAGGATTTAATGTTGTATAATATTCAATTTCCAAGGATTGCATCAGAGACACATCATGGGGAAATTTGATTAATACATTGAGAAACCTTTGGTTAAAATATTTTACCTTCTCTTTCTTATCCATCTTGATGGCTCCCAACTCTTTTTGCAAAGACATAGTCGTTTTCCTTTCCCCAACTCGATCTTAGCACTACCAATTCATAAGTTTTCAATCTGATTTTTATAACTCATGGTTGTTGGTGGATTGATATCATCGAAAGATGAAAGTGATTGAAATATTATTAGTCTTGTTTGGTTAATTTGATTGATTATGATTTCAAGAACAAGACATTGTGTCCAAAGATCAAAATCTCACAACAATCATGACACTAAATTCATTTAATAAAACAAATTTTGAGGGAAAGAACATATTGCTCATATCTCAGGGAGAAGGTTGTGACATTTGAATAAATGGAAAACTAAAAAATACTTTATAACTGCACTGGCCTTCACACAGATTTTTTTGACAACGAACTTAGTTTAAGTTTATTTTATCTTATCATGTTTTTCCTAGCATTAGTTTTTATTCTAGTATTTACATTTTTATTTGGATTAATTTTATTTTAATAAGTGAGTCATTTGAGAGGAGGACTTCTTCCTGAACTACTTAAGACCTGATCACAATGTTCTATTTTGTATGGACGTCAAGAAAATGGTTTGTGCAACCAACAACTTAGAATATTTCCTATTGAAATGAATGCAATTTAGGGAAGTGTTACTATAAACTTGGCTACTCAGATTCATTTGCAACACTTTTGTCACCAATTCAATAACTGATAAGAAATATATTCTCATTCATATACTCTCATATTGTTTTCTGATCTAGTCATTGTTTGGAGTGATTTTAATGACTAGTTTGATGACCTCCATAACTTTGATTTATTGAGTTAGTGGGATCTATGTGGTTATTGATGATATTTTATAGCAAAGAGAAAATAATGCTTGAGTGAGAAATATGAAATGTAATTTTCATTATTAGGAAATTCATCATTTCAAAATCACAAAGGAATTGTTTATGTCAAGAAATCTTGAGAGAATTTGGCTTTATTGAATATTACATGAAATTGGATTTTGAAACTTTTTTTTTGACTAAGCATCTACACTAACCCATTTTGCTAGGTTTCCATAAACTTGTTTTTGTCGCACTGAATGAAAGAAATTGCATGTGACAATTGGATTGGAGAATTGTGTTGCAAATATTTTACACTGAATCATCAATTCTTGTTATTTGGTTTGTTTTTCATTTCAGATAGAAAACTATGGGATTTTTTTTTTGTTGGGATTGATATCGAATGGTTACCATTTCTTGACTGGTTATTTCCCTTGGCTAATTTTTTGAGTTTTCATTGGAAAATGCTCTTTTTTTTGTTGCAACATATTTATTGCTTGATGTTGGGTTTTCTTCTTATTTTTCAGTCAATTTTCTTTCTCTTTTGATGGATGACAGTTTAGATTTAGATCCCTTAGTTAAACAAACTAAGGGATTAGGAAATATTTCCCTACTTTAATTTTGGTCATATTTCCTAATCCTCTATTGTTGGAGCCTATGTTATTTGTTTCCTACCTTGAGGGAGTTTGGGGGTTCGATCTCAGTTAACAATTGTCTTTGATAGTCGTAGATTGCCTCTTTTGATGTTATACTTTGAAAAACCTCTCCTCATTTTCTTCACTTTCAATACTTGTTCATAATGTTTCTCAAAGGAAAGGAAATATTATGCTTCTCATGTGTTGGTGAATGTCATTTTTATCGCATAATTGAATTTGTATTTTTGCGTGGTTGCAAGAATAGGTTAACATGATATCATTTTTCACGATTGCTCCAGCCTTGAGAAGCATGTGGGGGAATCCTTTGATCTTGTTCCATTGTTATCCTTCCCTTTAGTTGTTGAGAATTCCCTCTCTTTTCTTATATTATTCTCTCTTATTAAACTGCCTTAGTTGGATTCTTCTATTCGATAACTTTCCAATGCCTATCACCATGTTTGAATCTGAGTTCCATATCAAAATTTATTGCTTTTCGAAGTTTCCTAAGTCTTTACTCACCTTTCCACCTCACCGCCATGTGGCATCCATGTACTTCCCTCTCATTTGTGTCATCCTACATGGTGTTGATGTATTACCCATTGCCTATCCTCATCGTCGACGAGATATACTTTATTCATATCCTCCTTTCCTCTCGACCGCATTCCCCGATAATGACGTCATCAGGCCTTCTCGTCGTTAGAGATCCCCTCTCCCTAGAACTTTGAATCTCTCGAATCCATTCTCCGAAGATGATGCCACCTATCCTCATTCATCATTGGATCTTTATTCGCTCATGGTATTTGACCACCTCGACTCTGTTCCTGATGACGATAAATCCAACCACTCTCAAAATCCAGAGATCGACTGTCCTTGTCCCCTCGACGACTCTAAGTTAGTCGAAAGTTAACCGAACCCAACCTCGCTCAACCTCCATGCTAGCATCCTTAGGGACGTGGAACTACCATGACCTATCACTCGCATCACACATGGGCCCATCCATAATTTGACAAATGTCCTCCCTCGCCGTCGAAGATCCATTGTCCTTGGCGATTCTTCCATCCTCCTTCATCCTCGACCATCCATCATCATCATTGATTCTTCCATTCTCCCTCATCGTAAATGATCCTTTGTCGTCAATCCTCATTTCCATTATGTGCTTCCTTGTCATTGGTGATTCCTTGCAGTGTAGCACTTCCTCCTCATCAGGGATCCCTCATTTTCATTGCTTCTTCCATCCTTACTCCTCGCTCAAGTGGGTCCCTCTCTAGTCCCATGCAATCACAAGCTAATACATGTTACCCCTCACGACATGCTATCTACCATGTTGATATCCTAGTAAGCTAGAATAGTGGAATCTATGAGGTGTTGGACTTCAAATTGCCTATATATATTTAATTTTTCCGATTTTTGTAATTATATTGTACCATTTTATTTTATTTATTTTGTATACATTTCTATAAATAATTGATTTTGATTTTGTATAGTCATTTTATTTTATTTTATTTATTTATTTTTATTTTTTGGTTTGTAGATATTTTTATTTTGTTTCATGTATGCTATTTTATTTATTCTAATTATTTATTTTTTGTAAATTATTTAATTTATTTATAAGGATATAAAAAATAATAAGAATAATTCGCACTAAGACCTAGGTTGATGTGTGTTTTTGTACATATTTGTATTTTAAATTTTATTATTCTCCATTTTTCATTTTTCGTTTTTATTTGTTATTTTTCTTTTTATTTTCAAACTTAATTGTCCTTTTATACATTTGTTTTTAATCTTTTACTGTTACCTTTTAGCCATCTCTCTGAGGCTCTATTTTCTAGGCCTCCTATAATGTAGGTATTTCCTAAGAAATAGGAATTCTCTATAATATAGGGAGATCTAGAAAATACTTTAGGTTATATTTGAAACTTCACTCATAAATGTTTTGAAACGTAAATATGATATAATTTAATACAATTGTTCTTTTATATTATAATTATATTATATTATAACATATTTAATTAATGTATATATTGGAATTTACGTGAGAAATATACATATGTGAGGGAAACATGTCTAATGGTGTTAAATCCTGCCATAATGTATATTATCCATCACCTCCCTATCAAAAAACAAATCCCGACCACAATAGCCACACCACACATCTTTTATTTTCACTTAAAAAAATATTTCAATAAGGTTTGGGGAAGAACGAGCATAAAAATAATATATATATAAAGAGGAGGAGAAATAAATTAAAAATAATAATGCTTAAAAAACAAGGCAGTGAGGCTGCGCGTACTGCCTCCTCGCTCTGCCATGAAAACTTGCGGGGTAGCCAGTGTAGGTAGTGTAGTAGCCCGCTAGCGACTGCACTGGATGGATGTCCGTGTTTGAGTGACGTATACGACTGCTGATAGCCACACTGTCACTCCACGCGTATTGCCCATATTTGGGTGGTTGAGGAATCAAGCTTTTAAGGAGTTGAAAGCATTGCCTGTCATTGTCATTGTACTGACCATAAATTATTAAATATAAATATAAAATTATTAAATATAAATATAAAATTATTAAATATAAATATAAAATATAAATTCAACTTACCCTTATCCAGTTTGTCATGTCATTGAGTTAATTCTGATCTCGAAATACGTGAAGGCTGCAATAACACTACAAAGTCATCAGCCAATGAAATGTAAGAAAATTCAGTTTTATATATATATATATATATATATATATATAAAAGGAGAATAAAATAAAAAATAATAATGCTTAAAATGAGGGATTTATTTATGTATGGTGAGATTATGTGCTCAGGTGAATCATTGAAATATAAAATTATTAAATATAAATATAAAATATAAATTCAACTTACCCTTATCCAGTTTGTCATGTCATTGAGTTAATTCTGATCTCGAAATACGTGAAGGCTGCAATAACACTATAAAGTTATCAGCCAATGAAATGTAAGAAAATTCAGTTTTTTTTACATATTAAAAAATAAATTTTTGAGTTTGTTATGTTACACATTAAGTTTTTTACAAAAATTTTAAAGTCAACCCAAATTAATAGAATAGTCAAAATGAACTCATCACTATGTATACTGCCTGGGAGGCAGTACAACAAGGGATTTTATTTATGTATGAGTGAGATTATGTTCTTGGGTGAATCATTGACGACGTCGTCATCGGCAATTTCACCATGGTATACCACACCGATCTACCCAAATGCCGACCCGAGGACCTGACCCAAACCATGAATTTTTTATTATTTTATTAATTGAGATATGTGAGCTCCTTTTTATATTATTATATTAATTAATTTAAAACATGTGCTCTGAAGTTGTGGGGGGAGTGTGAGTGTTGAGTCGTCATCGTCCTGAGATAATGGGGAGTGGAGTGTAAGCCCCTGAGCTCCCAAAAATCCTGATGATGAAAAGGGAGAGGGACTTGTGTGTGTATATATATTAATTTAATTATTTAATTTATTTTGTATTTAATTTATCTTATTTATTATTTTAATTTTTGTTTTATTTATTTATTTAATTTATTGTTTATTGTTTATTGTTTATTATTTATTGTTTATTATTTATTAATTATATTTTCATTTAATCTCATTTGTATTTTTTTTGTGGATTATAGTTTTACACAAATATTATGAATAAGGAACATGAAGTGTCCTAATGGTTAAAAACATGTGTTTCATCCTTGGAGGTCACAAGTTCGAATTTAGTTGGGGGTAGTATAATTCTTGTAAATGTCATTTTTAATTGATTAGGGGTAAATTTCATTTTTAACTTTGTAAATAATTTATTTTCTATTTTTTGTATTATATTTCCAGTTTTTATTATTTTCTTGATTTAAAAAAAAAAAAGAAATTTTGAAAAAATCGTTCTACAAGCCGTAGGTCCCATGCTCACCCAACTTCTATTCATACTATACATAAGGGATGAAACTTTTAAACAAATAAGGGTTTAACTTTCTCATGCATGTGGGATGTTGTTTCAGGAAGAAGATCAATGGTCCAGATTCACTTGTAGACTAAATCAATGACTAATGAGTGACAATTTTCAAACGACGATATTTTTTGCTATATGTGTCGGAATGAGGCTGATGATACCTTGTTGGAAAGGTATTATATAGATGAACGTAGTAGTATAGGTATACATGCCATAAATATGATAGAAGATGACATAAAATGTAGAAAACAAACACCCACAAATTTGGGGGGAAAAATGGCCATACCAACTTCAGGAAGCCATACCTGGAGCTACGAGAAACAAAATCAAGAACATGAGGGATCAATGGAAATATGGAAGAGTGAAAAAAAGAATGGGATTGGAATTGCTAGAAAATTGAAAGAAGAAATGGCCGAAAAATGCAAAAAACAGGTGAAACCCGAATTTAGATGAAAACTCGAGTATGCTAACTTCAAATTGTCATATCTTTAGCTTCAAGCAACAAAATCAAGCCACAAATAGAATAATGGGAAGAGAATATAGAGGCAAATCTGCCACAATGATCAAATTCTACAAGTCAAAGCCAAAAACACCCAGAAAATTCTGAAAAACAAAAGATAATGCAAATGGACAGAGGTAATGAGTGTTTTTAAACATATATCATTTATAAACAGTCTGAGGACGGAAATAATGATTCATGACTCCTTTCATTTTATCTGTGTAGCACTTAAATGTGTCCATTTTTTAAATGAGAGAAAATAAATAGAAGGAAAATGAAATGAATAGTGATGAGAACTGAAGAGTCTCTCTCTTGTCTTATAAAAGAGAACTCATGGCATAGAGATATGAATTTTCCCCTTTGTAACAAAATATGGTACTTTTACTTCTAAGTAATAGACAGACGGAGGAATTTTGGAAATTTATGGCTTTGATCGATGTAGTAGAGATTATTATTAATGCATTTATCTTTTTCTTGAATAGATATTATTCTGTTCTATGAAATATTTCTTTACTATGTTCTGTTTACTTTGGCTATCAGATATTTCTTCATGGGTACAACAATGTTGTTATAGATGTATAGTGAAACTATTTTTTTATGCATCTATAGAATTTTGTTTTCATTTATCATTGGAATATATGAAATATTTATGGTTCTAACGACGTTATCTTTCGTTGTACTCATTCTTCTTGTTTTTCTCCTGGGATAGGTTAGAATTAGTTTAGATTAGATTGGTTAGATTTTAGTTAGTTTAGACATAGAATTAGTTAGAACTATTTGGGGGGAATTTCATTGTATTTC
This sequence comes from Picea sitchensis, assembly GCA_010110895.2. Lineage (NCBI taxonomy): Eukaryota > Viridiplantae > Streptophyta > Pinopsida > Pinales > Pinaceae > Picea > Picea sitchensis. Next base: position 1,377 of record SNQJ01S0137284.1, on the reverse strand, counting down.
CCATTTTTATTATTTTAATTATGAACGGCAACAAGGCCCATAAAATCACTGGAAATGCTACCCCAAACCAGAGTGGGTCTGATTGGTACCTTCCATCGGGTGTTTTCCCTCATCTTATTGAATGGGTCATTTGGGCCCGTTAAAAGGGTGGTAATCACAGGAAACTAGTTATTTTTCTATTGTTTCATCTTCATCAAAGTTAAGTGCTAAAGTGTTTTTTTTATCCCTTTTTACAAAGATTCTAATAGAAGGATTTAATGTTGTCATATAATATTCAATTTCTAAGGATTGCATCAGAGACACATCATGGGGAAATTTGATTAATACATTGAGAAACCTTTGGTTAAAATATTTTACCTTCTCCTTCTTATCCATCTTGATGGCTCCCAACTCTTTGTGCAAAGACATATTCGTTTTCCTTTCCCCAAATTTCCTGAAAAATAGCCTTTCAAAATTATCTCACTCAGATATAGAACCAGGTGGTAAGATTAAATACCAAGTATATTCTTTACCTGAAAAGGTATAAGGAAAAATCCCACAACCCACATATTCATGTTGGACATTAAGTAAGTGAGTGGTTTCTAGCGGGATCCCCCCTTTAACTACACTAGGGTTTAAGATGTAGATAGAGCGAATGACCATCTAAAAGTCAATCTATTTTCTACTCTACTGAAAATATACCAAAACAAATGAAAAGAAAGCAATGATAGAGAAGATTATGTAATTATACCTTTTATCCCACATCTGGTGATGATCTCCTCAAGCTTTGTAGTTCCAACGATTGCACGTCTCCTCCCAAGGCTGACCTACATCCAAAAATAGGCAAACAAGGACTAAAATCATGCTATTCTATAAATGAGTTAGGGATAGACATCAAATTCTATGTATAAATCAAAGAAAATACACAAAACATCATCATTTGGGTCGGGGAAAAGAGATTCTTTTATTCATCAAACAAAGACTGAAACTTACAATCTGTGTCGGCCACCGTTCCGCAAACTTGGTCCAGGATCCTCTTTATAATGCTCCAAGTGCACCTTGAATAGACCTCTTCTCTAAATCTTATGATCACCTCAAAGGAAGGGAATGGATTGAATGGAATAATAAGGGGCTGATGAGGGAATGTTGAGGCAATGTCTCACAAAAGGTAGCAAAAGCTTGGGCAAGGAGGGGAAGTGAAATTGGGAAGAGTTTCACTATTATTATGCTTGTATGTGAAATGAGACCCCAACACCTCCTTTTATATGAAAAAAGGATGGTTATTCGGTTGGGTGAAGGGTTATAGTAGGTGAATTGGTTGGGAAACCTCCAATATCCCATGAATTTCACCGAATTCCTTACAATGTTTTATTTTTTTCAAATTTTGCAAGCATACAC
>SNQJ01S0137283.1:18543-29768 GCA_010110895.2 Picea sitchensis | reverse complement strand
GACGGCATGGATCCACAGTGTATGATTGGTGGCCATGACCCATGTCTACAATGTCATCAGTCTGTGATATGAGTATGGGAATACCTACCTCAGAATTGATATATATGATACTCTGCAGATGCTTGATTGTTTGCAGGTTTTCGATTAGATGTGCTCCTGGTTCTCGACACACACATGCAACTTACAAAGTCTATTGACTGTCACTGGTTCCAATCTCAGACTTTGGGGGGGATTTTTTTACCCATGATTTTGGTCGTCATGATGATGTATTGATGATGGTGTACTCAGGGTCTTCATTAGAACTTTCTCCTGAGAAAAGTTACTTTCTTCTCTTTCCAGAAATATCATTTTTGAGGAAGGTTCGCATGCTACCAATATATTTTCCTGCGAGAATGCATGATTCGCGTAGGCTACCTTAAGACAGGGTGCGAGAAGTTTGCATTGTGTATAACTACTAGGGTGAGAACACTTTCTAAATAAGGGAAAAAAAGGAATTCTCGAAGCTTCTAGAAGGATGAGATGGCATTCGAATGGTTATATAAGTATTGGATTTCCTGATATTTTGGGATCATTCTTATCCAAGTAACTAATTCATTCTCTCCTATATATTGAGGGGATTCTCATGGAAAAGGTTAGCAAGCAAACAAGCAAGAGATTTATTGCATAACTAGTGAAAGATTGTGTGAAGGATTGAAGCTACAGCAGCTAGAGAACTCCAACAAGGTCATCAAAGGTGGTGGATCTTCTTCATGCAAGTGAGAAAGTGTGTGTGTCAGAGCTAAGGGTCATCGAAAGGAAGTTTGCAACATCAAGGCTCAGGTTGTAATCTTTACTTTCCATCAATATAATACAGTAATGTGTCCCTTTCCCATAAAGTTAGTTTTACTTTATTGTATAACTCCTTGATCATATGCATAGATGGACTGTTGAATAGATTGTGCTTTCTTCACTTCGGTTGGTTTGTATTGTTTTGATATTGACTGTACGAGAGCACTAGAGTGAAGCAGGATCAACAAAGATCAAAGGAAGCGATTGTAAGGTATGTTCTTTAATCGAACCTTCTAATACATTCAATAGTTAAAATCTAGGGAAAGAGTATCATTCTGTCTTGCTTTGTTCTCGATCCAGGTGGATCTAGGGAGATCGGTTTGTGTCCGCACTTATGGATTTATCCAATAATAGGGGGGACGCACCCACACATTTCCTTGAGGAAAAGACGAAGGAGAAGGAACTAGCCGAGGAAATGAAGAATAAGTATGGTACATAAAGGGGGCACACAGAATCATAATCAAGCGTATTAGTGATGCAGTGAAAAGAATGGCCACGAAAATTATGGCATGCAAGTTACTCAGGAAATGCCACAAGGAGGAAGTCCCTACTAGGGTTATCACAGCTGCAACACAATGTGGGCAGCACACTCAACTGGGCCCCGTATTTGCTGAATCTATTCCTGGAAGACTACAAGGACGCACAGGATCTAGGGATAGAATTTCACTATTCATGGATACTCATCCTAATCGCCTTGATCATATGGAAGGAGCCTAAGTATTCATTCTTTTCCAAAAGACCCAATCCTTTCCATGTAGCGTGATACCAATCGTTGGGGTGTGCTTCAGACCCCAATAACAGAAAGGCGAATGTAACCATATTTGAAGGATATCATAATGACCTACATGAGAGCATCACCAACACTTGGTGGGTTACAATGAAAATGGTTGCACAGTATCATGGCATAGACAACATCAAATCCAGTCGGCATGCAATGTGGATCCAAGCATGGAAGGATCCTGACAACCAATAGCTACAAATGTGCTACTGCATCAAGGAGGAGGACATAGAGATGGCCATCAAGGATTGGAATGAGGACTGGAGCATTCCAGTCCTGAATCAAGAGATGGTTGAAGATACATAGGTAGAGGCAGGGTAGGAACAAACACCTGCAGAAGAGATAATGGTTCCCAAGAATCCAAGGCAGATCAGACCCATGTAGAACAGAAGAAATGAGTGTCCAAGAAAGGCACCTAGGAGGGGAAGACGAACAACACCCAGGCACCACCGGAACAGGAGAAATAGACTAAGACAACAAACAGAACCACATCAAGTGCTACTCAGCAGGATCAATTCTAAACCAAGAGGTCAATCATACAAATTGGGGGTGCGTGCAAGAAATCTATGGCACATAGAACACCACCAGAATACATGATCATGGAGGAGGATGCATACCTCGTAGCCTAGATGGTCCAGAATCATACAATGGAGGACTTAGATGAATCTCAACACCAAAGGGGTAGGATGAAGGATGAGTTGGCATACATAAGGCCGATCCTCAAGAAAATTAGAGAAACACAGAGGGTCAACAGAGGAATAGAATCATTTTTAGAAACATCACAAATAGGAGTTGAGGCTAGATCAAGTGAGCAGGATAGGATCCAAATGACAACACAGACAATATCCACATTTCATGTCACACCCAGCATGTTGTGCATGGATGAAATTGTAGGGCAGACACCCTTGAAGGATTTGACCCAAATACAGTTGGTAATGAAGCAGATGCCAACCAAAGCCTTATATAAACTACAAGTTAGTGTTGCGGTGGAGGTATAGTCGTGCACACGCACAGACGAGGAAAAATTGTAGCAGAAAAAGGACAGTCCGGATGAGTTGGAATTGGTACTCAAGAAGGACAAGCTCGAGACCAAATATGAAAAATACCACGTGGATAGGTTGGAACAAGGATTGGCAGTATCCTTTGAGAAAATTCCAAAGAGTGTGCAGACAAAATAACTCACAGTCACGTAGAAGATTGATCAGATTGTACAAATAATCGATCAATACAGGAAAGAGATCGAGCATCTCTGGGATCAGCTCATACGTACCACTCCGCCATAGGTAAAGGAGAAAAGGAAGTAGGTAGAAACAACGCAGATAAAGGAGATGGAGCGACAACTCCACATAGAGGCTGACTTGTTCGAGATGGAAGCACAACTATGGACAAATTTGGAAGAGGATAAATAGGTCCATTAGTGGGACCAGGAGGAATAAAAGATAAGAACAACTATCCAGGACCTCAAGCAGAGGCAAAAGATGATGTCAATTACAGAGCACGTCAAAGGAGCACATGATATGAATAATATGTAGGCGGAACTCATAGCCACGTAGACATAGAAGAAGGAGTGCCAAGATAAAATGAAACCTCTCCAAGAGAAGGAAGAAAAGGTCATTGTATAGGTAGAAGACACAAAGAAGAACATGGCACAAAATCAGGCAGAGTGCGTAGGGATGATCAACAATAAGATTGCATTGCAGGTATTGGACACACTCAAGGAGAAGACTGCACAGGCTCAAACGCAATCAAAGGAACTCATCGAGAAGTTCTAGGCTCTCCCAGGAGAGATTGAAGAGGCACACAAGGTTTAGGTGGATCGGGATGAGCCACATGTTAGTGTTGGGGGCTTGTTGGATGAAGGACTAACTAGAAAGAAAGGTTATTTTTTGAGGAAGTGAATGTAGAAGACAGCTGGAAGGAAAAGCAACACATGCAAGAGAAGCAGGCGAAGTGTTCATTCAAGGAAGACCTAATGATGCTAGGGTTAGGGTTTTTGTAATGCATCATAATGGTTGGTGATCTGAGGATGTAAATAAGTATTACTTAGGCAATGTAGATGGAGAGTGAGAGGAGAGTGAGAGAAGGGGACTAGAGGCGACAAAGAGGAAGAGAATTATAAGAAATGTATGAGTCATTAAGCTGGTGAGATAGAGAAGGAGTGAGAGACTCAATCCCAAGCATTAGATCACAGGATGAGGAGCTTGGTGTGATATAGTAAACTTCGTAGGGATCAAGGAGCCTGTGGGAGAGAGGAGGAACTAAAACTATAACCATGCATGACGTGATATCTTTTTAAACTATAATAAAAGATTGAGAACCAAATCTTTGTGGACATAGCCCAGGAGGGGGTGAACCACGGCAATATTGTGTTATGTGAATGAATGAATGCATCTTTATGTATGATTAGTTTATGAATGTTAGATGAATAAAGTAACTAAGTAGATATGATATTCCACATGCATGCATAGAATGAATTTCATAACTAGATGGTAGATAGACTGAATAAAGTTTATAGTGCACAACCACCGATCTTGCTCAGTCTCAGGTTGCAAACACCTGATTATTGCAGCCACCCATAGAGATATCTCATGTGAGAATGCGTAGTACACTCTGTGTGTTTCGTTTCCTTATGGTTTACTAGAGGGGCTGATATTTTTATAGGGCTTGTATTGGGAAGCTTACTAAATTTGAACCAGGGTCAATATGTGAGGGTAAGACTAACATAAGAGTAGATAATAGAAAACCAACAAGGCCTCTTGCCCTCCTACGTTTTCTGATACTTCATCTTTAAGGGGGTTGAAAATAGGTCATGCAAACAAGCATCATTCAACTTCCTTAGGTCTACACAAATTTTAGCACACTTTGTTTCTTATCTTGAACCACCAGTGGAATTATCCATTTAGACTCTGCGACGAGTTCAATTATACCCACTTCTATCATTCTATAAAGTTTTTCTTTCACTTTTTCCTTGTACTTAGGATTCAATCTATAAGGTCTCTATCTTATTGGCTTAGCATATATTTTTAAAGTGATCTTCATCTCACCCAATTCTCTAGCTATTTCCTTAATCTCTGAAAAGGTTGTCAGAAAGAGATCATGATATTGGTGCAATAGGTTTGTAATCTTTTCCACGGTCTCTTCGTTCCAATAATCACAAATGTTTGCAAACTTTGGTTTCTCCTCCATGCCAATTTTCACTTTGTGCACTCTTAAGGGCTTCACATATACATCATATTCAATTGTTGGAACTACTATGTCATGCTCCCCTTCAATCTTTGGTACCTGTACATTTCTTCGGTATTCTTCTTCTTGGTCTTCCTTGGTAACGTTATAAAATTATAATAGTTCATGGGCTGTCATAGACTCTTTGTGTGCACTACATGTAGGTACTATTTCTACTTGACCTTCTTCTATAAAAGTTTTAACTATAATGACTTGTAAATTTTCATCTACTAAAGGTGACTCAACTTCAAAATTAAATGTTACCTTAAATTTTAGGGTGATCTCTTCCCATTCTGTTGTCCCTTTGTGCACTTCTAGATCTAATTACCAGTTCCTAGGAACTATCTCTAGCGTATGTATGAACCTGTGCATCCATTCCTACTTTGACACATGCCTCCAAGTTATAATACATCTCCCTACATGATCCTTCATATCTCTCATCCCCATATATTTTTTCATAAGGTATTATGTTTCAAACCTGATATACATCAACGTTTTACAATGTTATCAATCCTCTATCCCTTCCTTGTGGGTTTCCCAACATATCTCTATATTTGATCTTAGTGCAACATTTAATTCTAACAACCTTTTTTGTTTGGGTATCTGCAAATCAAATTCATTGACAAAATAAATTACCTCAATTAATCCCTCAAAATTTAGTGTATCACGTACCTCTATTCCTATCCAATGCAAAGAGAGAGTAATGCGAGAACACCTTCTGGTCGACAATTCATGTAATAAATGATTCCAGTGTTCAATTCCTTCCTCCGAGTTTGATGCCCAAGAGATTATTCTTCTCCAACTAAGTGAACCATCTGTAGTGGGATTGGTGAAGTCATCCATGCGCGCTATCATATTATATAAGTTATAAATTTCCTTTCTCATGGGCTCCACATATCTTCTTGCCTCATAGGGTCTAATGGCATAGTGACCTTTAAGCCTCATCCTTCAAATATCATCTCTCTTTTCTTCAAGTTAATAATCACCTGATTTTCGAAGGCCCAATCAAGTCCCAGCAAAGCTAGATATGGCTGACTATTATCCATGATCTCAATAACCTCAAAGTCAACTACACTGTGCACTCCATCTATATTAATAGGTACTCCTGCCAATCTCTTGATTGGTATTGTGTTATGTTGGTTAGCGAACCACAATTGAATAGTTTATCGAAATAACTTTCTTTTCTTCATCATCTTCCACATTTTTCTTGGAAGAACATAGACATTTGATCCTAAATCTAATATGACATTGTTCATGTCATATTCTCCTATCTGCACACTTAATTCGAACTCTTTGTTTATCCTCTTCTTACGCAAGACTTGGTTCATTGATTTCTACGTCGTAGGTACTTCTTGTCTTGTGTACACTGACCAATCATTATGCGCAGTTCATTTATTGTCATTTCATCCTACGTCAACTCTAAATAACTCTTTAGAAAGTCTTTCAAAGTATTTACCTTTTCGACTGAACTTTATGGAATAGTACGATCATAAGATGATGACATATCATATATTGGTCATGTCTTTGACATTGATGTTATCCAGTCCAATCCCAGTATCTCCTTCCTTTCTTGCTGATAGGTTTCTTTTTATTTCTTTGAATTCAATGCTGCCATGGGCTCAACTCCTTTCATTATCCATTGTTCAACTCCCTTTCCCTTCTTCATCGCATTTGGTTTGGTTCTTGTTATGTTTTGTGTAACCACTGTTACTCTGGGATGATTGTCATGTTCATCAGCAGCTATCATTTGCAGGTTTTGGTTTTGATTTTGATGTTGGTTCCAGTTTCCTCTTGCCTACCACTTCGCTATCATTTGAGAATAGTCTTTGGTCACATTATCCAATTCTCTTCAATATGTACATGTCATGCAAGGATTCAGGCAATCTCTCATTAAATGTCCTCGTTGATTATAGTTATAAAAAATTATCGGTCCTCTGCCTCCTCGACCAAATCCTCCACTTCCTCGACCTCTTTCAAATCCTCCACGTCCACCCTAATTAAATCCTCTCAAAGTGTCATACTGTGGAACTCCTCTATCTTCTATGACATTTTGTTCTTGAATTTTGTACATATCATAAGTGCACTCTCTCATTAATTCAAATGCACGAAAGTATTTATCATCATGTCCTATTTTTGGCCCTTGGGTATGGAAGTAAGAAAAGATTAAGGTAGAAAATAAGGAATGTGAACTGTGCGGAAGACACAGTGACTGATATTGGGATGAAGTGAGCAGAAGATCAGAAACGAGGATGTGAAGAAAGAGAAAGAAATTCATTGGATGAGAAGATAGAGGATGAAATATCAACAAGGAATACAGATTGTGGACAACTCAATAAGCGAAAAAATACACCGTTGGATGCTTTGGAGCACCGTGGGAGAAGGAAGGAAAGACATGATGGCGAAGCCCTGAAAATGCGGGTCAAGTTGACCTAGGGTTTTAGACACCTAGGATTTTGGCATCTAGGGTTTTGACACTTATCTCTTGACCTAAGGATGTCAGTGAGTGATTGTAATGTATAAATAAAGGTCTAAAGGACCTGGAATGGGTTGGTATTAGGTTGGTGCTAGGTTGGTTGAGAACTCATTGTGTTGTGTGATCGAGTGAGTACTATTGTGTGAGAGATAAGTGTTGTGTGTGAGGGCCTTCTGTATTGTAAGATCTTTAGCTGTGTGTGAAGATAAACTCTGGAGTTGGGTCCACAAGGCGGGGAGAGAAAGAGAGAGAAGAAGAGAAGATCTGCTAGCTAAGAGAGAAGATAAGAGCTACATGCTCCCATATTAATATATCATAAAGCAAGGTTATGTGGACATAGCCCTAGGGAGAGGGTGAACCACATATAGCTTGTGTTATGTGTGATTGATGTTGTGTTCTCTGTCATTTGATATGTTTTTATCGTTATATTGAGTTAGATTTGAAATATAACTTGCGCAGTAGGTTTAAGGAAAATAAAGAATAACTAGGTGACTGTGTATTGATGTTGTGAATCCACTCTACATTTCCTCTGGTTGTAGACACCTGTTTCCTGCAACCCCCTATAGCTACTTTGGGTGAGACTAGATCTTCCTCACAGGTGTTGTCGAAAGGGCCAATAATTAGGGCTTGTTGGTGCACTCTTGGAGTTGAAACCTGGGTCTGCCCCTGTGCCAACAAATGGTTATGTTGTCGGGACAAGAATCTTATTGAGGGAATGTCAATGTGATTTCCATTGAAGAAAGAGATTCAGAAGTGGATAGAAGATAAAGAAAAGGACTTTTCTAAATCCCAGAACAAGAACCCTAATCTTAGTACAGAGGATTGGTTGGAAAGGTATATCTTTACTGATGTACACGATATTTTCTTTGGAGGAATCCATTGGGAGCTATATGAGTGGTTAGCTAGGTTAGCAGATACCCAATTTGAGATCAGATCTAAACCACCTATGGTTTGGATGGCAACGTTGATCAATAATTTCAAGCGAGTTGACAACGCCGTGTCAAGAGCAGTAGATCATTGGTTTGATAGTACCATTAGAGGGTATATCATTGAGTTTGTTGTTGACAGAGTGGAATCATATAGCCAAGAAGAGAGATATTTATTTTAGGGATATAGAGGAAAATTTTTACATTTTCTGAAGTTGAAGATCAAGATGATATTGCATGAGAAGAACATCTTGAATCTACAGTAGTTGGTTGGATTGAAGAGTTAATGTTCAAGAATTCAAACAGCAACAATGACACAAAGGCTAGACATACGCACAGTGGGAGAGTGTTCAAGGAAGTTCCTCTCATGAACCTATTTAAGAAAAACTTCATGGACAAGGGTTTCTACAGTGGAGAAGAGGTAGATCTAACAGACGAAGAGAATTCAGAATCCTCTAGGACAGAGGAACCTTGTCAAGAAGAGCTAGAAACTTCAGGAACTGCATCGATTATTGAAGTAAGTACTATTAATCCTCCTATTGTTTCAGTGACATTAAGCGATCAGAGTAATAAGAGTCACCAGAGCACTCTGATCATTGTTACTAGTAGTCCACCACATACTCAGTCAGGAAACCTAGGAAGATATATGGAAGATGAGATGAGGTTACCCACCTTCAGAGGAGATGGATCTGAAGATCTTAATCAACACTAGTTTCTATGCGAAGCCATATGGAGTATTAATAATATCACTGACGAAGTTAGTAGACAAGCTTAGTTTAGTACTACCCTAAGAAACTGTGCATTGAGATGATACATGAAGTTTGTTAAGGGAACTGCCCAGCCTAAACCACTGAATGATATCAAGAACGCGTTGATTTCCAAATTCAAGAAAACTAAGTTAGATTCATAGTGAATTATAGAACTGAAAGAAATCAAGCAGAGAATAGCTTAACCTGTATGGGAGTTTGATCAGAGATTAATGACCTTGACAGTCCATCTGAGTTTTCAAATCCCATATGAACAGAACAAAGAATGGTTCATTATTGCCCTTTTTTCACACAACAGAGTTCCTCTGATGAAAAATAAGATTACTTCATAGGCTGAGGCACTGGATATCTCCATGAAATTAGAATCAGCCTCGATGGGAGAATCCAGCAAAGTTATGAGTCAAATCTTGAGTCAGCTAACTAGTTTATCACTGCAAGTTGAAGATATGAAGAAAGACAAGGGGAAAAGAGAACACATATGGTGTATCATATGCAAATCAGAAGGCCATGACAAGGAGAATTGTCCCCTATTTCATGAATAATTGGCCTCTGGAGTGTTGATCCCCTTGAAGCAAGTTACCCTACCCTGGTGCGAGGTATGTAGAAATCAACACCACCCTGGTGAATGTTACTATCTGAAAAAATATGTCCAAACACCCACAAATATGTATTGCATGTTCTGTAAGTCGATAGGACATGATGAAAGGGACTGGAGGGCTTACAATATCATGCATGAAATTTCTAGGGATATATACAAAAGTCAAGGTGAAGTACAACAAGAAGGAGGCACGACATAGTATAACTCCCCTGGGAGAGGAAACTTCAACCCTCGTGATGGATTCCGAGGAAGAGAACGAGGAGGAGGTATGGGTCAAGGTCTGTTAAATTTGGTAGCATCAATAGTCATTCTCCAATGAGAGGCCATATGGGCCACCTTGAGGCTAACCAGGGAAATTTGGAGAATCAACCAGTATTGTGAGGTATTGACAAAATCCAGGGGGAATGGACAACCTCTGTGAGTCAAACCAAAAGTCAGGATGAACGAGATGTTATGTGAGTCTAATGCAAAATTCAGGGGGAATGTACAACCTCTGTGAGCATAGACAGTCTAGTGAAAAATTCAGGGGGAACGTACAACCTTTGTGAGCATAGACAGACTAGTGCAAAAGTCAGAGGGAACATACAACCTCTATGAGCCTAGTCAAACCTTGTGATCCATGAGAAAAATTCAAGGCATCTAGAAAACGTTAGGTTGAATATAAAATTCCTATGAGCTAGAAACAAATGATATTCCTAATATTGAAAATGATGTAATTGTATTGATCTAGTGTGTTGGCACATGTAAACATTATCCACCATGAAGAGAATTTTGAATTTCCTTGTCAAGAGTTGTAACTAAAGTCTTAAGTCTAGTTCTATTTTAGTAATGTTGAGTTGCAACTAAAGTCTTGAGTCTAGTTCTATTTTTGAACTAAAGTGTAATGTTGAGTTGCAACTAAAGTCTTGTGTCTAGTTCTATTTTAGAACTAAAGTGTAATGTTGAGTTGCAACTAAATTCTTGAGTCTAGTTCTATTTTAGAACTAAAGTGTAATGTTGAGTTGCAACTAAAGTCTTAAGTCTAGTTCTAAGTTTGAACTAAAGCATGTCACTCTCAAGTCTAGTTCTAAGTTTGAACTAAAGTGTAATGTTGAGTTGTAACCAACCTCAAGTCTATTTCTAAGTTCAAACTAAACCATGAAGCTGAGTTATGTTTAATGCATGCAATCAGGTTAATATTTCGAGCTTCCTCTCTTCCCCTCTTCATCCTATATAAGAAGAGGTCGAATCCTCTCTTCAACACATTTTTTTGCAACACAATTCTGCAACACAGTTTTCATATGCAGGTTGAGGGTGAAGTAATAGAGGAGCACATCATTGATAAAGAGGCAACATATCAAAGGTGTATTTCACAAAGGTATTGTAAGTCTTTGTTAGGTCAGAATCATATTGGAAATCGCTTTGAGAGAAGTACATTCATGGTGGATATTTGTAAGAGATCTTATATTATTAATGCAATAAAGGAATATTGTTTGTTGGGGTTTTTCTCCTTGTACAAGGTTTCCCTTGGGTAAATGTGTTGTTGATATGCATGTTTGCTTATCTACATAATTATTTCTATTCGATTATGATTTGAAATTGTTGAAGTGTATTAAGATGGAATCAAAGTATTGAAGAAAATAAAAGAATTAAT
>SNQJ01S0137282.1:1903-23703 GCA_010110895.2 Picea sitchensis | reverse complement strand
TGTTTTGCATGAGAACGGTGTTCGCGTGGACCGCAAACTCCCGAAGTGCGATTTCCCGAATTCCGAAAGGGAGATCGCCGGAAGGGAAAACTGTGGGTAGGAGAACTCCTGAGAGTTGTTGAAGAGCATTGATTCTTCGGGCCTGTTGAAGAAGAAGGTCCTGGTGAGAGCAGGGGTTCCGGTCGTGAGGGTTGCGGCTTGATGGATCTCTTTGCGTCAAAAAGCCTCTTCTTCTTGGTATGATAAGTAATCTTTACATTCTATACATTATCATACATATGAGCTCCAACTCATTGTGAGGGTACAAACTCTGTTTTGCAAGCTACAACTTGCTGACAGCACCAACTCTTTATTTTCTCTAGAACCTACTAGAAGGAAGCACAAACTCCCTGGTTTCTCTAGCACCTATTAGAAGGAAGCACCAACTCCCTGGTTTCTCTAGCACCCACTAGAAGGAAGCACCAACTCCCTGGTTTCTCTAGCACCCACTATAAGGAAGCAACAACTCCCTAAGTGTTCCAACACCAACTAGATGGAAGCATCAACTTCCAGTCACAAAGGCACCAACCTATAAAACAGAGAACACCAGTTCTCCCTTGCACCACCCTGCCACCATGGTTTTTCTGGTTGTAACCAGATGGAAGCTACAACTCCATGTGTTCAAGCACCCACTTGAACCTTTGAGGACAAAAGTCCTCCCTAGCACCTCCCTACCACCCTAAGATATAAAGTTTGATATTTGTAAATTTATCACAGTGATACAATATTTATCAATGGCTTACCGGTCTCATCACTGTTCTGCTACACTGCTCTGCTCTACCTGCATCAGTGTCTTCCTACACACTTTTCTTATGCTTTATGTTCTTTTGCCTTTTATGCTTTGTGTTCCATGTCCCTTCTATGCACCATTCCTGTTCTGTGCATTTCAGCTGCTGCACTTTGCCTCCTTCTACACACATGAATCACTCTTAACAACCCCCAATCTCTTCTTTGTTCTGTTTTTTTATTCTCTGTGTGCATCTTCTGCATCCTCTATTCACAATGCTTCTACATGCTCTCCCCATGTCGAGTGCTCTACCTGATCATCATTGCAACTCTTCAGCTTCTCTGGCTGTTAAACCCATGCGTCCATCATCATTGGGTGTTATGCTAATATTCCTTAGCCTCTCCAACAGTCAGGACTCTTCATATTCTCTATCACAGTCAAGCTCATTCCCTCTGTTGTAGTTCCAGACTCCAACGGTCTTACATTTGTCAATAGCCTCTATGAACAGTCTTCATGCCACTGGAAGATGCCTCGAGACTCTTCATCTTCTCTGGCGATCACCCTGAAGCCTCTCCAGGTCCTCTGGCATAAATCGTCATTCGTTTATAGCAGTTACACTGTGAACCTCCAAGAAAACGCATCAGCAACTGAATCGCCAACCATCCAAGAATCATGATTCAGTTCTGCTAACTGAATCATAACTGATCGATTAACTTTGAAGAGAAATAGTAGCTCTTCGATCAGATTTCCAAGTATCCAACACCGTTGGATTACAAGAACAGGGTCTCGTGTTGATTTTGCCATTTCACATTTTGGCATTTCGGCATTCCTATGGTGAAGAGTCTCGACTCTTCATGTTACGATCACTAAAAATAAGCTTAACTTGGTGCTATCTCCTCCCTCTCACATGACCACTGACGGTGCCCACAACCTACACCAAAAGGTGTTTTCGCATTTCGACATTTTGGCATTTCGGCATTCCTGTGAAGAAGTGTCTCGACACTCCAAGTCGCAATCCCCGAAATGGAGCCAGATCAATGGTCCAAGAGACTTCATAATCTGATCCCTTCTTTTCTTAATCAAATGGCTGATGGGATTTCGATGTTTTTCCCTTCGATTCATTGTGACTCGAACATTATAAAATTCATGATCACAAAATCTCCGAAGTGATCGGACAATTCACATAACCCACTGAGATGGACGGTTGACGGGATTTCAGAGTTTTTCCTTTCGGGTTTTCAAGACTCACAATAGTCCCTTTCAACATTTCAGAGTTCGAGACTTCATGATGGTGGAGTTTCTGCTTGCTATGTAAAACCCCGAAATAGAAAGTTTCGATATGACGTAAACATGTTGATGTCACACGTGGATTGACACGTGTCGAATAGCTACCACGTGCCAATCTGATTTGTGACTTACATGTCCCTGAAATGTTGAATCAACTTGACACTTGTCATTGCCTGATTGTGCCATGTGTCCTTAGCTGACATGGTTTGTTGATGTGCCTGTTTCAGGATTTCGATGTTTCGCATTTCGCAACTTTGGGACTCCTGTGATGAAGAGTCTCGACTCTTGACTCCTCCAACTCTCGGTATCCAAAACTCCAAAATGAATTCAGATCAACGGTCCACAATCTTGATGATTCGACAGTCCAGATCTTTTCGTGATTTTGCATATCGCGAGTTCCTACCATGAGTTGCTTCCTTGATTCCTCCAACTCCTGGTATCCGAAACTCTGAAACGTCGTGGTTTTTCATTTCACGATTTCATCATTCTTGCCATGAGTTTCCTTGACACCTCCAACTCCCAGTATCCGAAACTCTGAAATGGATATTAAGTCATGGTTTCGCATCTCGCGATTTTCTGCCATGAGTTGCTTCCTTGACTCCTGGAGTTTACGCTTCTGAATGGGATCCAACGATCACTTGTTGAACTTGCCATTGCCATGCCATTATCCCTGTGTTGTTGGTCATGATCTTTGCCATCAATGAAAAACACGCATACTCTGCACTATCTCTTCTGATCTTATAGAGCTTGCTTTGATGCGTCTTCCCAAAATACTTCTAGTGCCCGCTTCACACATTCTTCATGTACTTAATCCATCGTCGTTGTTGTACTTTCCATCAATGAATACGTTGCCTGTAAAACATGCCAACAACTGGTCCACAGGTTTCATAATCATATGTTTGAGATTCTACTTCAGGTTCATAGTCTTTAGTTGATGGGGTTGAGCGAGTGGAGTCCCCTCCATAGGAAACTACTTCAGAGAGGAGGAAGCCCAAGTGGCTTCAAGACACTTTGTGGGAGGCACAAGGTTCAATAGGGAATCCCAGACAGGCTGTGAGGGAGAGAAAACCTCTAGAGAGATTTTGCAGCTACATTACAATGGTGAGAAACATCAACGAGTCTGAGCCTTCTACTTTTGAGGAGGTTGTTTTCATACAGGTATGGAGAGATTCCATGATGGAAGAGTACAATTCCATCAAGAAGAATGATGTTTTGGAGATTGTTCCTAGACATGATGGGAAGTCAGTGGTGACTTCTAGGTGGCTCTATAAACTCAAGTATGCTGCAGATGGAAGAATTAAGAAGTACAAAGCTCATTTTGTGGATCAGGGGTTCTCACAGGGTGAGGAATTTGACTATGACGAGACCTTCGCTCTGGTTGCTAGATATACCTCGATCATGTCAATGATCTCTATTGCAGTAGATATGGGTTGGAAGATCCATTAGATGTATGTGAAGACTACATTTTTGAATGGTCTCATACATGCGGAGGTGTACATTGAGAAACCATTGGGTTTTGAGATGCATGGGAGAGAGGCTTATGTGTGCAGACTGAAGAATGCATTGTATGGGATTAAACAAGCTCCCAAGGCTTGGTATTCTAGGATTGATGCCTACTTGCAGTAGTTAGGTTTTGAGAAGAGTGAGGTGGATCCCAACTTGTACTTCATTGTGGTTGTAGAGGATCTTATCATACTCTTGCTATATGTTTATGATATTTTCATTACAGGGGCTGAGAGACTCATTACTAGCTTTAAGGAGAGCCTTGCTTCAGAGTTCAAGATGACTGATATTGGATTGATGCATTATTTTTTGGGACTAGAGGTTTGGCAATAGCCTGGACACATATTCCTGGGAAAAGGGAAGTATTCTTGTGACATTTTGAGGAGATTCTAGATGGAGGATTGTAGGCCTATGACCACACCCATGATTACTAACTGGAAGAAGCTTCATGCTCCTTAGTCACAATTGGTTGATTCCACTTTATATTGTCAGTTGATTGGTTCATTGATGTATTTAATCGATACTAGACCAGATATTTGTTTTGTTTTCAACACTCTTAGTCAGTTTATGGTGGAGCCTAGGAGAGTGCATTGGGTGGTAGAAAACCGTGTGCTTAGTTATCTTTATGGTACAATGGATTATGGTCTGGACTATCTGAGAGGGGATGTAGTTCAGTTGGTGGGCTATACTGATTCATATTGGGCAGGATGTGTCAATTACAGGAAGAGTACTTCTGGTTGTTGTTTCAGATTGTGATCAGCAGTGGTGTCTTGGTTTAGTTAGAAGAAAACGTCAGTGGCATTGAGTTCTGTAGAGGCTTAGTATATCACTGCAAGTTAGGCCAGTTGTGTGGCCCTTTCTCTTCACAAGTTGTAGGTGGGACTATTTGGTGTGTAGTTGATATCTACTATGATTTACTGTGATAATCAGAGTTGCATCAAACTCTCTCAGAATCCAATTTTTCATGATAGGTCTAAGCACATTGAGATTTGATATCACTTCATTCGGGATTATGTTCAGAGAGGAGAAATGGAGTTACAATACATATATACAGATGAGAAGATTGCATACATACTCACTAAGGCTTTGGGCAAAGGCAAGCTTGTATTTTTTTGGGACAAGCTTGGAGTAGTGAGTAACACTTTCCTCAGTAAGAGGGAGTGTTACAAATAATTAAAAAGTACCTAGGAAAGTGTTTCTCATCACCTAGGTGCCTAAGGGGTGAGAAAGTGCCTAATGTGGACCCTAGTCATTTAATTTATGAGATGCAAATTAAAAGATGACTTTTTGGACTTAGGGAAAGTGGGTGACTTAAGTGATTTAATCTCCACCCTTGATCTTATCCAATCTCAACCGTTGTATAAGATGAGTCTTCACCTACCTCCATGAGGTCGACTAGGGTAGGAGGGCGCACCCTTCTAGGGTTGTTGTTCATTATTTTGAGAGAGGAAGAAGAGAGGAAGTCGAGCTTGAGGAAGGAAGGTATTTGCAGAGCTAAGGCATGCATTCCAAGAAACATTTCTAGAATGAAGATCGAGGTAACAATACAACAATATTTAGAGGCCGTAGAATACGGATTTCTAGAAGTTGTACCATCCTTTTGTATGAACAAAAATCGAGGAGGACAACAACAAGAATTCTGAGGAGATTGGCATGCATTCCAAGTTTTCCACACAAGTTTTACTTGCACAAAAATTGTGGCAAATGTTGACACGAATGTTTAGAGAGATATTTGTACAGTCCATACAATTTTTGGCACATAAATCGAGGGTCGTACAACTCATCTTTTTGGTCACAGTTTTCGAGGTGAAGGCATGATTTTCAAGGTGTTGATTCTGCTATAAATTTTGTACATCCAAATCATAAAAATGGCATAGATTTCAAGACAATCGATATAACAATTAATTATGTGACAGCTGTACACTTGTACATATTTTCGGCACATAAATCGAGGAGCAATTTTGGGGTTGTTTTGAATGAGTTTTGTTGAATAAATTCTGAGAGAAGTTTGTGTAGTTTTTTGAATATGAATCTACTGTAAAAGAATTTTTCTCTGAAGCTCTGAATAATAAAAATCCCTCTCACTGGTTTTCCCCTTGTGGGTTTTTCCAGGGTTGTTGTTAGACCAAAAATATTTGTGCAAAATTTAAGAATATTGTGTTGCTGACATGTTTTAAATTATGTATTAAATGTTGTTCAAAATCCTCATGTTTCATTTGTGAAATTTTGTTTACATGATGAGTATTTATGGCTTTCATAAAACTGGGTTTAGGCATTGAACATTGATAAAATCAGCGAGACTTGAAACTGGGTTGGGTCTGAAATTTTACAACTGCCACACTTGGAGAAGCTCTTTCTTGGTTATGCTTGGTCATATTATTGAGGAGCTAGGTCTTCGTGATGCTATCCTTGGGGAGGATCTTATATGTATGGTATTTTGGCTATTGATGTATTGGTAATATCTTGGACTAAATTCTTCTAGAGAAAGGTTGTTAGGTTTTTTCCCAAGTTTGGGTGTCCTAGGATAAACTCTTGTGTTCTTGTGTCTATGGATGGTTAATATTTCTAGATCTTGTTATTTCCACTGCATTGTTATAGTTGAGATTTTCAATGTATATTTTTTCTATGATAATTGTTGTATGAAAGTGAATCTTGTTATTAATCATAAGGAAACAACTATCAAGAGATGAGAATCATAAAACACCAACATGGTATCAGAGCTAGTTGAAATATTTCCACTACACAATTACAATTATAGTTATAGTTGTAGTTTCCAGTTAAAGTTGCAGTTGCAGTTGCAATTTCTAGTTACAATTGCAGTGTCCAATTGCCAGTTGTAGTTGCCAGTTTCCAGTTGCGCAAACCTTGAGATTAGAAGAAAATATTGATGGTGCTACAAATTTCAGAGGTATTCACTTAAATATGTTTCCAAGTTATATCATTTAGAAAAGTATGAGGGTGTTTGTATGGGATGTACAAGGGACCTTGTCCAAGCAATGACCCAAATGAATCATTGGATCTAGTGCATTTAGAGGAATAACACACCCTCCCTAGCAATTAATACTCCAGGTTTGCATATCAGGTTTGATATTTTTATATTGTTGCGTCTTAAATAAATATTGTAACCATGAAAACAATATTTAGAGTTCTATTATTGCTTAGTACTTTTTCTATCAAATGTTTAGTGGCACTTGAATATTGTTAGTAAAATAATCATTATGTAAATGCTTACTATTTAGTACTAATGTGCACTTGTTTGCAAGATAGAATTGATATCTTATAGGAGATGTTCTTGGTTGTTGTGTTTGTTCTGAGAAGGTTACTATGGAGTTCACAACACTAGAAAAGTGTTGCTCTTGTATTTTGTTCTTGTTTTGTTATGGGCAGGTTACCACAAAGGAATGATTCGTAAAAACACTGGAAAAGTGTTGTTCTTATTTCCCTTTTTATTTTATTCTTGTTCATATTTCCTTATCATAGAATATTGTTCTTGTCTTCTATTTGTTTGTTATTGTGCTTGTTCCACGAAGGTCACAGGTAATATCTCTGAGAGGGAGCTATAGTGACAGTTGTAGGAGGAAACATATTAGATGGTATCTAGTTTGAGACATGGAGCGGGCTATCCAGGCATGGAATTGTATACATGAAAATATACATCCATATACCGAAGGAAAATAAGACAAAGTTAGAACCTTTTGAAAAGAAGGATACTTTTGTGGGATACAGAGTGTTCCACATGGATATTGATGAGGAGGAGTAGGTGGATCCACTAGTGGTGAGGCATATGACCCCACCTAGTACTAGTTCATAGAAAACTAGAGTTCAGAGGGAGGAAGCCCTTAGGATCCAGTAGGGAGGAGAAACTTCCTAGGACAATTCATTAGAGATCAGACTTTAGAAGATACAGAGGGAGAAGATGGATATAGATATTGTACAGATTCAGAGGGAGTCATGTTTCATAGGGAGCATGGTACTCCAAGATCGATGGATACTTGATGAGATTGGTTTTAAACAAGAATGTACAGAGTGATCTTGATCTCAAAGAGAGTTAGTTGGCTCAAGAGAGATATGATTATTCAGAGGGATTCACCCCCCCCCCAAGATCCAAGTGGGAGAGAGACATCTCCCAGGATCGACAGACATGTGTCATGAGTTTAGGAGGTCAAACAAAATATTAAGAGGTAAGATGATTCTAAGAGATGTGGTCTTTCTACAGTGACATATGAGGAAACCAGTCAAGAGGAATGAGTATGGATTTTGTCTCAGTCACAAAGGGAGAAGCCAGTTAGGCAAACTAGACAACATGACTTACTCCAGTGACAGAGGGAGTTGGCCTTAGAGTTTGAGATGGAGGATCCATGTTAGATGTACTCTTGGGATTAGAGGCGTGATGAGATCAGATGATATCTTCCTCATTTAGGGGATACTGATGAGATTTGATATGATGGACTCCAAGTCCATGACTACACCTATGATGACAAATATGAAGAATTTGAGTGATTCTTCTTCATATTCATATTTCATGGATCCCACGACGTACAGGAAGTTAATTGGATCCTTGATGTACCCAGTTAATTCCATGCCATATATTTTCTTTTCAGTGATTACCATGAGCCAAATTTTGGTTGAATCCAAGGCAGTTCCATTGGGTGGAAGCAAAGAATGGTACAATTGGATATGGTTTTTCTCAAGTGATGAAGTGAGGCTGTAGAGATATATAGATTTCGATTGAGCAGGAGTGAAAAAGATAGATTGAGCACCTCAGGGTGTTTCTTCAGCTTGGAATCAGTTATGATTTCCAGGATAAGATGGAAGAAGGATTCTATAGAACTCAATACAACAAAGATGAAGTATGTCACATTCAGTGTCATAAGTCGTGAAGTGGTGCAACTTCATAATATTCTTACAGGACTTCATCCAAGACATGGTACATAATGGAGTAATGAAGCTCCAACACTTATCCACATATGACCAGATTGTAGATACCCTCCTAGAGTGGCCATGCTAATTTGGATGAGAAGGATGATATACATGATTAGCCATGTTTATTTTGTTAGTGATGAGCGTTGATGTTTCAACATCGGGTAGACATTCTCCGAGATTGGTCATGCACAAGGATATGCTAGTGATGATATGACCAAGGGAGAATGCCTCATTCACTCATGGTTCTCTGCTAGTGGTGATTTTCCCAGGTATGTTGATAGCTTCGAGAAAACTTTCTCCCATATTGTTCATGCATGAGGCTATGCTAGTGCTGATATGACCAAGGGAGAATGACACATTCACTCACAGTGATCTGAATTATTTTCAACACGAAATGAGAGCGGAGATATAATAAATAAATGTACAGAGATAGATCAGATATCCAATAATATAACATAGATATATAATATATATAACCATAAACACAGAGATACCGTAATACACAATTTCTATTAATGAGCGAAATGTACAAAACTGTATAACTACAAAGTGAAAGACTCACTAGAATGGTGGAAGCTTATCTATGAGAAGAGATGTGATAGCTACGCTAATTCACAAGAATATGGTTGTTACAATGAGGCTCCAAAGGCCTTTTTAACATAAATAAAATCGAAAACTCTAATCCTGGAAGATGAAAAGCCGATAGTTTTGTGGGCTCTGTTTTGGGTAGTTTGGTGTATCCACTTCCCGGGGGCGTAACTTTGGCATACGATCTTCGTTTTGGGTGCATGATAACTCATTGGAAAGGCATTGACGAGGAGATTCATTTAATAGGCTCAATCAAAGTCTTTAGCTATCATTGAGGTGATTGATCGTGAAAAAAATTCATTTAGGCCCTCAAAATGGCCCTGGAAGTTTGGGACCCAAAAAACTACTAAAAATAGTAAGTTGCCAAAAAACTGTTTTGAACCAGTTGGAATAGGTGGGTGGTCACCGAGATCCTCCTAGATCAATCATCCCTCCTTAGGAATAAATGGTATCTTGGCTTGAAGACTGTCATGAACCTGTTGCTGGCGGGGTTGAATCTGTTCAACCAAACTATTGTATCTTGGCTTGACTAGGTAGTGTGTAGGTACCATTGTAGGTGAGGAAACAATATATTCTTTCTCTTCTATAATCTTCTTCTCTTGGAAAGAAAGGTCTTGGGACAAGGCTACAATGGTTGTAGTTTCCTTTTTCTCACCTTTTGAACAAATTGTGAAGAGGATGAATTTTACAGTATGAGAGATTACCTTGTGAAACTCTTTTGGTGGGACAGTAGTCAGAACTACCTCTAGTATCCTGTAGAGATGACCCCCTAGAGTAACAATGACTCTACGGGGTTGAGACTCATAAATATCATGGTGATTCCACATATATGGTTGGCCCAAAGAACATCACATACATCCAACGGGGAAACATCACATAATACCTCATCCTTGAAGGACTGGATGCCATATGACAATCGACACTACTAGCTGACATATAGATCCCATCCCTGGTGAAGCCACCCGATGTTGTATGGTTGCGGGTGTGGTGTTGTTGACAATCCCAAATGCTTGATGACCTCTACTGAGATGAGGTTCTTTTGGCTTCCACTATCAACAATAAAATGCAGTGGGGTCCCCTTTACCCACATCTGTGAGTGAAAAAGGCACTCCCCCTCTTTATGATCTGTTGGTTCTTTTGGTTGAATTGTTTTAGTCATGACAATAGCATTGGGGTTTTCATCGATGGTATGTATTCTCCCATTATTTTTTGAACCAGATTTTGAATCAGGGTTCAAATTATTTTCTTTGATCTCGACCACCAATGATTGTTTTGAGCAACATTTATGAGTGTTGTGCCAGGGGATTTTTTGGAAATCGCACCACTTTCTAGTGTCCTTCATATTTATGTTACCATTATTTTCCTATGGCTTGGATTGGTTTTCTGGAGGCTGGTTGTTAGGGATATCTTTACCACACTTTGGTTGTTGCGGCTTTGCAGACCCAAACTCCCATTTTTTTTGGTGCCTAAATTTCTACTCGATTTTGACAGTATATCGATAGGCAATTTCAGTGATGAGATGTCTAGGAAATCCATTTCACTTTAGATGCACCTATGCAAAGCCCTGTGGTATTTCAAAAATAGATGTCACTCAGAGTCTTTGATACCCATCTTGGTGCCCAAGGTATGGAAAGTATTTTTGAACTCCGACATTGTTTGGCCCCTCTCTTTTCACAATGTGGTCCATCTCATGTACTAGTCGTCATAGTTACCAACAGGGTAATATTGTTCCTTGACCACATCCAGAAAAAAATCCCAAGTGGGATCGAACCCATATATTTCAGACTCCTCTGTGGAAGTTTTCTCCCAGTAAGTTTCCCACCAATATTTGACATGGGGGAGAGCCTTAAGGAGTGTGAAGGTTATATTTTCCCTATTGGAAAAATTGTGAACAAAAAAATAACCTTCTAGCAGATTTAACCATTTTTCTAGGGCATTCACATCGATCTGACCTTCAAATACGGGAATATAAAAATTAACTTGTACCTTGAAAGGAGAGTTTCCTCCAAAGTGGTTGTTGTATGAAGGCATGCCTGATGTTATTGACAAAATTTGAAGGATGTGGGAAAAATTCTCCATCATTTCGTCCCTCTGTCACGTGAGATCTTGCTCAAGCAACAGATTAATAGAATCTTATGCTCTATCATATTTATTTTATTACACCATGGAGGGTTTCTTGGGAATGCGAGAGATATTTTACTCAAGAGATACAATCTTGAGACCCAAATTTCTATACTCGAACCTCGTCGGGGACATGCACTAAAAATCGATCAAGAGTAGCCTCTTTGATACCACTGATCCAGATTATTTTCAACACGAAATGAGAGCAGAGTTATAATAAAGAAATGTATAGATATATATCATATATCCAATAATATAATAGACATATATCATATATATAACCATAAACACAAAGATACAATAATACACAATTTCTATTAATGAGTGAAATGTAGAAACCTGTAGAAATATAGAGTGAAAGACTCACTAGAATGGTGACAACTTATCTCTGAGAAGAGATGTGACTGATATGATCATTCACAAGAATATGGTTGTTACAATGAGGCCCCAAAGGCCATTTTAACATAAATAAAATCCAAAACCCTAACCTCGGAAGATGAAAAACCAACAATTTTGTGGACTCTCTTTTGGGTAGTTTCCTGTATCAACTTCCTAGGGGCGTAACTTTGGCATACGATCTCCATTTGGGGCGCACAATAGATCCTTGGAAAGGTATTGATGAGGAAATTCATTTTACATGCTCAATTAGAGCCTTTGTTAGTATTTGAGGTGCCTTATTGTGAAAAAAATTCATTTAGGCCCTCAAAATGGCCCCAAAAGTTTGGGATTCGAAAAGCTGCTAAAAATAGTAATTTGCCAAATAAATGTTTTGATCCAGTTGGAATAGGTGGGTGGCCATCGATATCCTCATGGATCACATAGGGCTCTGGTAGTGGTGAATTTCCTAGGTGTGTTGATGTTCTCCAGGTTCCAATGGACATTCTTCCTAGATTGGTCATGCACGAGGCTATGCTAGTGTTGATACGAGCAAAGGAGAATGATTCTCTCATCCACATGGATTTTCTAGTGGTGAGTGGAATAGATAAGAATCAAGAAAAAATTATCCTAGATTGGTCTTGCACGAGGCTATGCTAGTGTTGATATGACCAAAGGTAATGATTCATTCACTCATGAGGTTTTGCTAGTGGTGAATGGCCTAGGTGTAGTCCTTCTCCTGTCAAGGATTGGATGGACTCTAGATGCTATCAAATGAAAATTCTATGATGGAATGCATGTGCAGATATGGAACATCAACATGGATCATAAAGACAACATTTCTATGACAAAAGAAATCCAAGTATGGAGAATGTGTCCCTCATTGAGAGGGAGTGTTGTAGATTCACAACTTCAGGAAGTCATTCTCCACAAGAAAGTACAAGAAGACCCATATATACCATTACAAGAATCCCTAGGAAGAAGCTTAAGACCCAATAAGAGAAGTCGCCCCCACAGGAAATTAATAATAAAATTTAAGACATGGAAATAAGAATTCAACCCTAGACTTACACCCAGATTAGTATAAATACAGGACTGGCTCATTTCATTTGGATAGTCAAACAACTCCTTTCGCAGTGCACACAAGGTAATTGCAACTGCATTGTTTTTGTCTATTTCACTATATATTGGTTCTGGTTGTCTTGGAGAGTGCACCACACTTGGATAAGTTCTTGCTTGGTTATTATTGGTCATATTATTGAGGATCTAGGTCTTTGTGATGATAGCCTTGGGGAGGATATTCTCTGTATGGTATTTTGGCTATTGATGGTGATGTATTGGTAATATCTTGGATTGAATTCTTATAGAGAAAGGTTGCTTGGTTTTCTCCCAAATTTGGGTTTCCAAGGATAAACTCTTGTGTTCTTGTGTCTACTGTGCATGGTTAATATTTCTAGATCTTGTTATTTCCGCTGCATTGTTATAGTTGAGATTTTCAATGTATATTTATTCTACGATAATTGTTGCATGCAAGTGAATCTTGTTATTAATCATAAGGCAATAAGTATCAAGAGTTGAGAATCATAAAAACACCAATAAGTGCTCCATATAAATGGATTCAAGGATATCTATTCAAAATGGGACATGATCATGTGCTCTATCAGTATCTAAGAGAAGATGATATATATGATGTACTTTGTGCATGTTATGATGACCCTAATGGAGGAAATTTTGTAGCCAAAAGAACAACTCTCAACATTTTACATGTGGGATACTATTGGCCAACTCTCCAGAAAGATGTTAGAGAATATGTTATCATGTGTGAAACTCAAACTGGGAAAAACAACATATTCTATATTCATTCACATCATACATTGTTTACAATAAACTATACATATAGGAGACAAGGACATCTAAAACCCTAATTCAATGACTTGGATCAATCAACAACTCTAATTCCTTAACTAGAAATAGAAAACCATCGACGAAAAACCATGTGCCGAAAAACCACCTAAAAATGGGCACGGATATAACACATACCCAACATATGGAAAATTTATCTTTATGCCTATTGAATTTGAAACAAAAACCCTCAAACCAACAATGGATCTAGGAATTAATATTTCTATACCACAAAACAAAATATTCCAACAACTCAATGCTCTAAACAAGGTTTAGAAACAACATATATCTCACACAAATATGGTCCAACATTAACGCATTTAGTGGCATGATAGATTCATCAGGGTCAAGAAATTTCAAATTTGGGATTGGGAACTACTTTATGACTCTAGATTCAAGGACTTCAAGGGGGAGATTAGAACCCAATGGATTGGGCCTCATGAAATTGATCAAATATTTGATAGAAACTCTGTTAGAATAGTGTTAATTGACCAAATCAAGACACCAATCCTTGTAAACAAGCACATATTAAAAACATATAAAATATCATGAGACAAGGAGGATTTCCTTTCCACTTTGCAAAGCAAGAAAACATAAAATTGAGCATGATTGAGGGAACCTCTACCCTAAATTCATAGTAACACTTTCTATCCTCACTAAAAATAAATAATAATGATGATGATGATGATGATGATGGTGAAAACCTACAAGGTCATCATGAGACAAAGGGAATATTGAAAAATAGCTTACTAGCAATCCCCCTTCGCTAAATAAATTCTTGTAGTGAAAACCTCCATGGAGGCCTTACAAGACAAAGAAATTGAAAACCAACTTTCTTGGGAGTTATTCACTAAGAAAAAATAAAGAGAAAAACAAAATACATTCATGTTTCTCATGCCATATTTATTTAAAAATTTTCTTGATCCATTTTCAATCCATAAAATTCTATAGAGTCATGCCACTAGCTACATGTATCAATGATATCCTTTTTCCAGAAGTTGTAAAATCACACCAAAATCTATGCAATCACACCAACACTGGAAAAACAAAACTAGTAACACCAAGTCATGCAGTTCTACAACACATGTAACTTAGGTATATCTCTATAATTCTTGTATTTATGCTACTAAATTACCTCTGTATGTTATAAAGGAAACACTATTAGGGATACAACAAATCCAAGCTATTAATTCTTCAATTCCCCAACCTATGCCAATCTCCAATTCACTAGCCTCTGAATACCAATTCACGATGTTGTTCATTATTTAATTTGGGGGTGGCGTGGGGGGTGGGGTGTTCACCAAAATTCACGTTACATGAATTGATTTCAAGTTTTCATCAACATTCATGCCACCAAGCTAACACACTCTAGAACATGCCCGTCATCAATTTTTTATCCCATATGCTGACCCATTGTCATCAAATTTATAAGAAAATATCACAAGGATAGATCACCGACTTAGGTTGATGTAAACAAATAATAATAGTTTTTAATGCCCCATGATTTATAATTGATGTGTGAAGTTATAGAAACCACCAATGAGAATTTAAGGAAGCGATATATTTTCCATCTCCAAACCCCAACAATGGATTAGAAATAGATTTGGCATCAGATAATGATAAGTGAAAATCACTAGCCTATAATAATTCTCTACAGGTTGATTATGTTGGCCAAATGAAATTATAAATGTATTAGCAACAAGAAACATAAAATTGTAGAGTTTTCCAATTGTATCTTATTGCAGAGTTTATTACAACCAATTGTAGAATTTGCCAACAAACATTGGAAGAGCTTAGATAAAAAAGAACCCACAAACACATATTAAATAGGAAACAACCCTAAAATGATACAAATATTTTAGCAAGAAGGTTGGATGATATTCTTTAATAGACTCAATGGGTACAATGATGTAGTTGCTACAAAGTTATCCCACTAGTTGCACATGAATGCTACTACAGTTTGAGGATTGTCGATAGAAGTCACAAAAGAGGAAATTACTAGAGTCACAAGTCTTTCCTTAGTAGGTGGGTAGTGGTTTAAAATAAAAATATAACCCCAAAATGATAAAAGGAGCTTCTTGCATGCTAGTGAATCAATTATAGATATAGGAAAGGGGATTAAAAGAAAGAAGTTATCAAGTCCTTAGGACCAGGTAGCTCTACACATTATGAGATATATCAATTGTGAAAGAAGACACAACATCATGTCATCCTATTATTTCAATATTTTGGAGCATCTATGACATTGACAATTTTTTAGAATTCCATACTACTTAATGAAATTGCTTCATGATGGCTACAAAAGTTCAACTAGGAAGACATGTACGTGTAACACATCATGGGTTGATTAAGCTACTGATTGAAGACACTTTCTGGAGAATATGATTGAATATCACATGTGATTAGTTCATTAGTATCCCAAACAAAGAAGATACAACATTAATATTAAATGGTGAAGAACCCCCATGCGCTACAAACCCAGTGCTAATTACTATGGAAGAGGTTGAGCCTAACATTAGCATATCATAAAGTAGGAGTAGAAGAAGATATCCCCATATAACTTAAGAACCAAAGATGATAATTCTTAGGGTTGCAGGAGAAGGGTCTTCAGTGAAATCTGAGAAATGAATACCTATCCTTGATTCTCCACAACATGAGGAGCCTACCACTTCACTAGGGGTTCCAATCATTGAGGAGAAATAAGACATCAAAAACCATGATTTTGAATGGATGTTTGTGAGAATGAGGAGATATATTTCAAGTAGGTCATGGAAAATGATTTTGAATCTTATTGCAGTCATAGATTTGGTTGAATATTTGATGAGATAAATATAGATTGTTTAGGGTGAAGAATCCAAGTGGAGGCTTGGAGTTGAGTCAAGAAGGGAGGGCATCAATTCCATCCTTAAATGTCAACTGATAATTTCCCATTTAGAATAAAAATTTACTTTAACCTCAATTGAGTATGTTGATAATTTAGAATCCCTCAGAAATGAAAATGCCAAGTTAATTGTTTATCTGCTTAAACAAATAGAAGGAACTACATACAAAACTAATGAAATAGTGAGGTTAACATGTAGTAAAGATATTTCCAAGAATGTTGATGAAATGCTATCCTATAGTTGATCTATCAAGGTCTATAGTCTACACTTGAAGGAGTAGTGGTGTATGTTCTATATTGAGTTCTATGTCTCTTAGACAAAGATAGATTTACAAAATCCTAGGAAATGATGAGAATTGTATTTTGATCTTAGCCCAAATATAAGAAATCTCCTCTATGAACTCTACCTGTGTAATTGTGTACTTCTATATAAGTTAAGGTGGTCACCAAACCTCTATATTGGGGATTTGCAACTCAAGGTATCCAATCCTAGTTGCAGAATGAAGACACAATGTTTATAGCTCTATAACATTATAAGACTGAGAAGATGAGAGAAGAGTTGAAGGTGAGAAGGGAAGTTGTCGAATCAAGTGAGGTTTGGAAGAATAATGTGCATATGATAGTGAATTCAATTTCATTCCTAGATTTAGAAATAAGGTAATTGGAGGTTGATTCATTCTACATCAGACTCATTAGCACCTCTATAAATGAATGTTAGCATGTTTTACATGAATCATGTGTTTTTCATTGATGGCAAGAACAAAAGGCTGAGAAGAAGGCGGAAAAGCTTAGGGGGAAGAGCTATAGTGGCCATTGGATCACCGATCCAAAAGACCTTCAACCGAATACCCGAAAACCGTTGGATCATTCTAAGTGGAAGGACATGATAAGCTAGAAGAGAAGCACCGAAGATAGATCGAGCCATCGATCTAAGAACATGATCGACGAACAACATTTGGTTCACGTCAAAAATTGTGAGGAGGTTACTATTCAGGGAATCTCACTTCTGGAGAATTGGCAACTTGAAAGTCGAATTACCCAAAGCTCGAAATCTGAAATGAATAAGGACCATCGGATCTGGAGAAAATGTGATGACTGTTAGATCAAGGAGAACCACATCAATAGACCACATCTACAAGGACATGTGGCAGACCAAGTTGGAATACCACGCCAACAAGGACACATGGTGAAATCAAATAATGACAAGTGTCAAGTTGAATTGACATTTAAGGTACATGCAAATCATGAATCTGAGTGACACATGCAGCTACTCGGCTCGTGACACATCATCAAGTGACATAAGTAAGTTACGTCACTCCAGGAGTTTTACTTCAGGATTTTTACCACCAACACTTGCCCAAAGTCTTGAAGTCCCGAATGCCGAAGTCCCGAAGTGGACATGAAATGTTCGATCTGAATATCACTTCAGGATCATTCTCGATCGTTGATCTACTATAGTGGAAGGATAGTGTAAGTGGAATTATTAACTGACAACAAGCGGTTTCCACCACTTATGACTTACTACACAGGTGATCACTCCAGAGGAAAATGGAGCAGCGATTAGCCTAAATTCCTGAAGTCTTGAACGCCGAAGACCCGAGGGCCGAAGAAGATCTAGGTCGTTGATTTCCAGAAGGACACATGGAAGAAATACATGAAGTTTGGGTTAAAAAACTCTGGGAGATAGTGAAGGAAACAAAGTTGATATTTGAAATTCCTAAAGCCCGAAGAGCCAAAGGAGTTGAGGACCGTCGATCTATAGGAGGACACACGTCAACAGATCGTGAAATTTGGGTACGAAATACACCGGAGGAAAGCAGAGAGTGAAAGCGTCGAAGCCCCGAAGTGAATCTCGACCATTGATCAAGAAGGGTGCAAAGGGTCGTCGATTTGGTCTTGGTAGAAAGTGTCAAAGTCCCAAACCAGACTAGAGACATTTATTTGAGGAGGCCACGTGGCAGGAATTTGTGGACTCCAGCTAAAAGCGTTATGGGAGAGCGTGAAGGTTGAGAATTGAAATCGCTGAAGCCCGGAGTAGCGAAGGAGATCTCAATCATTGAATCGAGTAAGGGGCCTCATAACCATTGATCTGGTTAAAAGGTCAAATTACCGAAGTAGAGGTAGAGCCGTCGATTAAGAAGGACATGTGCTCACAGATCATTGAATATGTAAGATTGGCGTACAGAGGCAAGCAGGGTTTGAGATTCGAAACTCTTGGAGCCTGGATCACGAAGTAAATCACAACCATTGATTTAGGAAGGTTATATCTGATCCATGGAACTTGAAAGGATAGATCTTAGCAGTCAGTTATGGAGCACCATCAAGATCATGAGATCGATGGTCTTGTTGCATTGCGAGGTTAGAACATGCTCGTGCCTTAATTTTTCGTGAGCAACCCACAATCGAAACCATGGTTTTGGAGAAAGCATGTATGGAGCTCTGTAGTGAATTGCGGGGCAAAAAGAGGATTGCCCTCAAACCACTTTTGGCCCCGCCTGCAATCACATGGTCACATGAGAGAATTTCCCAAGGTCACATCAATGGAATATTGAGGAAGGATCTAGTGTTGCTAGGCTCCACGTAGGAGGTTACGCATTGAAAAAATAAAAAAGCATCTACCTGTATAATCCAACGGTGTTGATCAAACGAAATCTGATCGAAGGGTTGTTGTTTCATCTTGTGATTTCTTGATCAGTTACGATTCAGTTACCCTAACTGAATCATTATTCTTGAGCGGTTGAATCATTGTTCCTGAGCATTGGAATCATGATGCTTGAGCATTTTTGAGATTCCCTACTTGAGCATTGGAGATGCAGAGTGTAACGGATAATGAGAGAAGGAATAAAATAAAAAATGTTGTGACAGAGAGAGGTTGTTGTTTCTCGGTAAAATAATTTGAACTGTATTTGATCTAGACGATAGCAGAAACAGAGCCGAAAAGATGTAGAAACATAATTTGGACAGAGAAAAAATGGTGAAAACATAAGACTGCACAAGAACCTAAGAGAATTAGAAGAACAGAGGAAGAGCATATGGAGATAGACATCAAGTGGAGCCAAGCATGAACAAAAAGAAGCAGAATAGAATTGTAGAACAGAGAAGAAGTGGTAAGCATTGAAATGTCTGTATTGTTGTAAGGTCTTATTCAAGTAAAGATATATAATCAGGGTGGTAGGGTGGTGCTAGGGAGGACTGTTGTCCTCATAGTTTCAAGTAGGTTCTTGAACACAGGGAGTTGTAGCTTCCATATGGTTGTAGCTAGAAAAACCAGGGTGGTAGGGTGGTGCAAGGGAGAACCATTGTTCTCTGTTATATAGGTTGGTGCTTGTGTGACTAGAAGTTGGTGTTTCCATCCAGTTGGTGCTGGAACACTCACGGAGTTGGTGCTTACTTCTAGTGGGTTCTAGAGAAACCAGAGAGTTGGTGCTCTCAACAAGTTGTAGCTTGTTAAAGAAGAGGTTGTAGCCTCATTTTGAGTTGGTGCTCAAATATTGATGATGTACAAAACATAAAAGACTTCCTATCATTCTAAGAAGAAGAGGTTTTCTCCCTTTATGGGTTTCCTCATGAATATCTTTCTCTGTGTATACCATATGTGTGATTGATGTCTATTATTTCTGTTGTTGATGTCTTGCATAATCTCGATGATCACTTGGATAAGATTAATAATATTTTAATAGGCATAAAATTGTTTAAGCACAGTAACACTTGATTCACCCCTCCCTCTCAGTTGTCTTAGTAATTTCAACAATTGGTATCAGAGATGGTTCCTTTTATCTAAGGGTATATCCTAGAGCTTAAACATGACTAGCAATGAAGGAACTTCGACCAATAAGCCTCCTCTGTTTGATGGAACAAATTTTTCTTTCTGGAAGGTTAGAATGAGAACATACATTATGGCCTTAGGTGATGATGTTTGGGATGTTGTAGATACTGGATATACAAAACTTGTTGTGATAGCTTCCAAAGATGATAAGTTAGAATTTAGCTTCAATGCAAAGGCAATGAATGTTATCTTGAGTGGGCTTGCTGAAGCTGAATTTGTAAAAGTAAAGCAGCTTGATTCTGCCAAAGAGATGTGGGATAAACTCATTAGCAGTTATGAAGGAAATGAGAAAGTAAAATATGCCAAGCTTCAAACATATAGATTGAAATTTGAACAACTAAATATGAATGAAGATGAAACAGTTAAACAATATTTCTTAAGAGTCGAGGAGCTTGTGAATGCCATGAAGGGTCTTGGTGAGAAGATTGAGGACACATTTTTAGTTCAGAATATTTTAAGATCTCTACCAAATAGATTTAATCCAAAAGTTTCTGCAATAGAAGAACTGAATGATATTAATAATTTGTCTATTGATCAACTTCTAGGAACTCTAACTTCTTATGAAATGAGGATTAGTAAAGATAAACCCACCTCTAGAGAATCATCATTTAAATTAGATAAGAATGAGGATTCTGAGCCTGATGAAATTGAAGCAAAATTTGTGAGAAGACTAAAGAAAGGATCAGGAAAGTACCAATGCAAGTTTCCCTTCAAATGTTTTAATTGTGGAAAGATAGTTCACTTTTCTTCAAAGTGTCCACACAAGAAGAAGAACCAAAACGTTGAAGGTGAAGAGAAGTACAAATCCAAGAGATTTGGTAAAAATAAAAGTTTATGTGTAAACAATGATGACTCTTTAGGAGACATAGATAGTGATTCTTCTTGTGAAGATAAGGTTAATGAATTTATGCTTATGACCAAAGAGGATTATGATAATAAAATCACGAGATGTGATGTTGATGATGAAGAAGTTGTGGTTGAATTGGAAGGAGAATTGATCAGTGCTCTAGAAGAAATTGCTAGACTCAGATTTAAGAAGAAAAAGAAAAAACAATTGTTGATACAGTTTGAGAAAGACAGTAAAAAAATTGATGAAAACTTTGTCATGCTAAAATTGGAATCAGAAGAGGCAAAGAAAATAGAGGACATTCTGAAACAACAGTTATCCTAAAAGAAGGCAAGATGTGAAGCCTTGGAAGAAGAGGTAGTAAAAACCATAAAAGAGATGGAGAAGTTTAAAGCATTGTATCTCCAAAATCTTCCAAGCATTAAAGCCTCAATAGAACTAAATGACATTCTGAGAAAACATATATCTCCTTTGTTGAAGACTGGTTTAGGCTATGCAAGTGGTTCAAGCAACAAACAACTAGAAAGAAAAGAGTCAGTAAAGATTATCGAGTTCCAAGTCAACAGATAATCAGACCATATGAGTACTCTGCCACCAAAAGATAATAAAGACAAGATGATCCCTGATAAAAAACAAAGATATCAGAAGATGGAGCAACAAATGCCAAGAAGAAGGCCATCCTTCAGGTACCAAAATTTCTTCCATGGTTACTATTTTTACTGCTCTAATTTTGGTCATAAGATTGCAAATTGTCAAATTAAGTTTAGAGACATGCAACTGA